>JAZGTJ010008666.1:0-20616 GCA_036877575.1 Botia almorhae
GATTTGACGTATGTTAGTGGTTTCCTGTTTCAGACCAGGCATGTTATTCTTTATCCCCAAGACTGTTGAGTAGATATTGACACAATGTCTGTTGTAGGGCACTAGCATTGTAATAGATTATGAACAGTGGTCATTAAGGTACATGACATACAGTAATGTTTTTTTGAAGTTAATTGATACGCTTAATATTAAAGCTAAACTGCTGTAGGGTCCGTCATTGTCAGCCACCTTGAAAATGTCACATGCTCCTCCATCTTAGTTCATCTTGTTCCCACGCCAGCTGTTGCGCCTCATGCTGAGATTACATAATATATCCCCACCCCTCACCATGCCCTCCATTGTGACCTCACACATGTACATGTATGAGCTCCGCCCCTTCTCAATACAGTCTTGTTTTAACACTGCTAATGTTTGTGAATCTCACGAACATGTTTGTAAAAGTAAGAATTCTGCAGCAGAATATTTTCTGTACAGTATTTGTAAACTATATTTTTGTATATTTAATCAACATTTTGAAGAAAATAAAAATGAAAGGATGCTTTTTTTTTGCTAATTTTGTGTTATATTCATTAAAATATGTTGCATGTGACGGACTTGAATTGTAAATAAAGCTGCCAAGTTTGTTAAAGAAGGTGTGTTGTCTTTGTTAAAACGACGATATATTTTTTTCAAGATCAGCACTGCACAGTTGCGATCAATATGTACTGTAGAAGGAGTGGGGTAAGTTGTGCCACTTTTTGTTCATGCAAGTTATGCTTTATTTAACATGTATATGTAGCCAGCAGAAACTGTTCTGTATACATTAGTAATACATGGATGCGCACAATGTGTGTTTTTAAACCTTTGTTTACTTAGACGTAAAGTAGCTTCACTTCACATCACGACAGATACAAAACATTTTTGGTTTTAAATTGCTGAAAACTTTCCTTGTGTCTAAATCTAAGGCAGCTGAATATAACAGCCACTAAAAATGTACAGCTTAGCCACCCTCCCCCCTTAGCATACAATACACTTACCACCAATTATTTTAATACATGTGCACAATATGCACTTAAATACAGACAGTTCTATGACAGGTTAATTTGCAGGTGTGAGAGAAACTGGCCCGCAAAACTACCCAACCAAACATGACTGGTTAACTGATCGTGCAGCACCACGTTATGTAAGTGACCTGTAACTAAGTAAAGCAAAGCTAGAATATATAACAAACACACTCGTGCTTTTCCAAGCCACACCCTGACATATATATATACTGAGGGAATGTACTGCTGTGGAGTGGTGCGAGATACTGGAGCACGTACCGAATTTAAACCCTTATGCTTTTCATTTTCCGCATTTACAATCGCACATTAACAATGAGTCTCGCTTGCACATATTTGTATCTGATTTTAAATAGAAAATAGAATATTTGATGAATATGGTACAGTAAGCGTGGGCCGAGTGCTTACACATAAATAAAAATAAATGGTCACAAAAAGGTCTTTACATTATACTATACATTGATTCTAAGTATGTGCAATCCCTGGGATCGAACCCATGACCTTGGCGTTGTTAACACCATGCTCTAACCACTGAGCTACAGGTCTTTATTAATCTACGGAAAACAAATGCGCTTTTTATGTTATAGCATTCCTTTCTATCACTCTATAATGTATTATAATGTATAAACATTATGTATCTATAATGTTTTGTTCTTGTTCTGTAATGCTTTTGGTGCTTTTGATGCTGTACATTCACATCACTTTGTTTTGAATCTGAATGGACCTGCTGGCAAACAGGAAGCTTTTATATTCAAATATGAAATATGTTTATTGCTTACACTTACAAAAGGTTCATATGTACGGCTAGTTTGAGTCTTTATATTGAGCTCCTGTGTATTTATTCTCAGCTACTGCAGGGCCCAGACCATCATCACTGATCTAACACACTAACTTCATACCTTTATACAGCACCTACCAGTTTATCAAGCACTTTACCGGCAAGTTGACACAACGTTTATTATTATTATTATTAATAACCCTCACAGATAAGCTGATAGGAGAACAGGTAGGAGTGTAGACTACACATAAATGAATACACACAGCTGTTGTTTTCTTTCTGGAGGGTAAATTCCACCTGAAAATTGATGTTTATGTCATTACACTGACTTTTACCAAGACACTTAACATGCTGAGAGTATAAACAGGTTTATATGTAAACAGTTGTTGGCAACAAATAATAGCAATTCAGGCTAATGTAAAGCAACACCAAACTCTATATATGAAACATGAGCTTATTTAAAATGTCATTTTTTGTTTCACTTTTGTCGTGATCATGGATGTTTTATTTTAAAATGGCATTGGAAAAATGGACAAAATTATTAAGAATGACGATTCATAAATTGAGCGCGATACACGCAGGCATACACACAAGCTGTACACTACTGCCCCCTGGTGGGAACTGCAGTATTTTTACGTAGTCATTTCGCATTTATAGTGTGATAGTTTATAATCAGAATACAGTCGTTGGTCACCACGTGTCACCATATTATTTTATTCGGCAGTTTGATGCCAATTGATAAAGTCAAAATATTGCAGTTTCCGAATTGAGGACGAGAGAATGCGTTGATCACGTGATACAAGTTTTAAGGTTTAACATTTGGATTCGGGTTCCTTGAAGTTCCCCAACAATGACTAACTTGTTAACATGTCAAGCCGTGACAGTTAACCAGAATTGCCCGATCTGGCTAATCGAAAACCAGGGTAAAATATGCATATAGTAACGCCTATAGTGAATATTGAAACCCAAAATTAAGACTATCTACGCTTTTAAATACTAATAATTTGTAAAGACACTAAACAATTTTGTTTAAAATGACACTACTAATGATATTGACTGCAGGGCTGAAGATGCAGGACAGCTCTGGTTGAGGTTTTTTTATGTGTTTTAGATTTTTCACACGAAAGAAAACTGTCGGAAAATGTCCAGCCTGCCTTTAAACAAAACAAAGAGAAACAAGCAATAATCTCACAAGGTATATGCATCAGGTTTTTATTGTAACTCAGAGGATTATGTCTGGAATAAAATGGCATGATTATTGAACGTAAACAATCCCGTCACACTCTTATATTCAGGTTTTTACAAACGGTGATAACTGAGCGAACAGACAATAAGAGATGCTAGTAAGCAGACCACAACAACACAACCAATGTTAAAAATAGTCTGCAGTCAGTTGTTCCCACAGGCAAGAAAAGAGAGTTTAAACATTTATCAATAAATATTAAACCAACTGGGTATAATGAATTGCCTCTATGTGCAGTGCAACAGAAAATGCAGTGTATTTATTTAAAGATATCAATGCAGTTCACTTTATCTGTTGGTATATAAAAAAGCAACACAATTCACATTTTGTTGCCCAGAGATGTTTGAGGTAATGCATCAAAACAGTTTAAACGGGTGGACGAAAATACAGTCACTCATTCGAAACAAAGCTGAAGGGGGAAATGCCATGCTGCCAAATACATCTCAGCTAAACGACTAAAGGCGCAAAGCTGGGAAAGATACAGCAAAGAGTTAAAAAAAGATTCAGCCAAATCAATAAATAAATTATAATCATTGAATAGCAGTAATAAAATCAAACAGACCAATGAAAAGCATTCTTTCTGCACAACAACATACACATTTGTTGTATAATCATCCCAGGGCTGTGGAGTTTGAATATTGTAAAGAAAGCTTTAAAAGATGATTATCACGCCACTTATTAAATGATTTGTTTTGTAGGTCTTTTTGGAACACTCTTAATAATAATAATTCGTTGATTTGGGATGGTCACAGTTACAGCTATACCACATGGAATGTCACAACACCTGGCACCTAACAATAGCTAACAACAATATAACCCATTGTTTCGAGAAGTTCTTGTTGTACAAAAATGACTGGTTATATAATGGATATATACCTTATATGTCTGAGTGCTTCCTGTCTTCCTGGGCAAAGTGGGATTTACGGGGTTTACGAAATTCATTCCCCCAGCTATGATTGTTTTGAAATCTGTCTGTTTAATGTAGTTCAAATGTAAATAACAAATAAAAATACAATTTATAATAATAATACTAAAATTCAAAATAAAAAATCTATTCAGATCAGATTCACTACATTTTCGGGCTGGTCACAGAGTTCAGAATCTCATACAGAATCAGTTCACGAATCAAGTGCTTATATTTCAGTTTGGTCAAATTCAAAGTGCTCCACGCATTATTCACATAATCAATTACACCTCCAACTGAAATCAGTTCAAAATCAATTCTTATATAAAGAATAAAAAAACATACTTAAACATTTTTACACGACCAAGCATTATATTGTTAATATTTCAATGTTACCATTTGTTTATATGGCAGGTTAATGCTATGCATTAAATGGAACCACTCCAATGATTTCATAAAGTCACAAAAACGATCAAACACTTTGAGAGAACTTTGTGAGAACGTTTGTCATGGAAAGCTGAAAGTCTTCTGGTGCATTCGAGGAAAGCTGAGGAACAGAGGAACTGCACGTGATTCACCTGTACAAAACGAAGCGCTGGGAGAGCTCTGGTTAAAAAAAGTGCGTTACATATGTCCAATTCTTCAAAAAGCTCGACAATAAACAAAATATAACATCAATAGCTTAATACTAAACATTAGCAGTTACTTTTTATTATAAGGGTGCAACGGTTGCTTAGTCTTAAAATGAAGAGCAGCAAGCAGTAATCCAGAGCACTCGCATCTCTAATCATCTAAGAACATCTACAGCAGGTGAGAGGGCAACATGACATATAATGCTTCAGCACAAACATGCCATCATCATAGACATCTCTTTTTATAGAAATAAATAGTTGAAATAAACTGTACTCTCTTTTTAAATTATTTCCATCTCTATAGGACTCTGATACACATTAGATATAAAGCATCTGTCGTACACAGCACACTGCAAACACCTTTGAACTTGTAAGTCCCGTTTCGGCTGCTCAATATGGGCACCACGGAAGAATTGTTTTGCGATACCCTTTAACACTACAGATTATCTCTTTATGTTACATTTGAAATATTTACACCGTTTTGTAATTCCTTTCCTATAGAAACATCATGTACATACAGTTTTTTAAAGTCTTCAGAAGACCAGAACACTCAATGTTTATCTGGTGTGTATGGGTAGGTTCCAGTTTTTTCTCCTGGTGATGGTATTGGTTGAAATTTCCATTCGGGTCCACTTTCTGTTGTGAATTTCAGCGTGTGAAACCAAGAACCGCCTCAAAAATCATTTTAAATGAAACTCATTCATCTTCGCCTGCTCCTCTCATGTTAACTGAAGCCCCATAACGTATTTTAAGACAGGAAGCAGAACATTGCATCATGAAAGGAAAGCATTCGTCTTGACTAAAGCACCTACAGTAGACCATATGGACTGTTTAAGCCATTTAGGCTTGCAGACTGGCCAAGCGGAGCCGCAATGGCTGATGGGTAATGGGTACAGCACTGAGAATAAAGAGACCATTACTTACATCAGTATTATTGCATTAGCATTTTTAAATAAGAAACGATACACAAATTGTATATTGTAACTTCAGCTTTTTGCAACCATGGAGTAATACAGTATATTACCAAACACACTGTGACCTCAAAAACAAACCATGAATTATATTAGTAAATGAACCCTTTGAAAACAAAGGAGTAAGTTAAAGTCACAATGCTTTCTGTCTTTAAAATGAAATTTCATGAAATGAAATTTTCACTTTTAAATCTCGTCGTTGGTGATTGCACAGGCGTATTGTGGCTATTGTCATAACATAATAACTAAGTGAACTAAATCAAAGATATCAGCAGATTCTAAAAAGAGTCAATGTGATTTCATTTTGTTCACTCTAGATGTACTAAGCCTGAGTGCTTGGTCCACAACAGAGTTCGGTTATATCCCCTTTTCCCGACTAAGTGCGAAGATGCAAATTATACGTCATTAATATTAATTCACTTTAGCGAATTAGGAATTGCTGCTTTCAAAACAATTGAAAACCATATCTTCTCACCAGCTTCACAAGCAGAATCGAGCACGGTTCACTACTGCGCACGTTTAGAAGACTGGTCTCACACCAACCAAACAAACCAAAGTCTGCTGTGAAGAGACCTCGGTGTGCACCAACAGCTTGAGTATGAAAGTACTTCAATTCCTAATTCGGTTGGGGAGTGTCTACATTCATAATTCACAAGATCAGAATTCTCCATTCAGTGGTGTCTACGTGTACACTAGTTAGCATGCGTACTCTGAAACCAACAGAAGCACCTGCTTCTGAATACGAGATATCTGTTTATCAAAGGTATGAATGGTAGGTGTAAAACACTGGCACCATGGCACCTGTCCCATTTCCTCCCTAAGTGAATTTGCCCTTAAAGTCCCTTTAGATAAGTGCACACCCGGCGTGGTATGACTTCAACACCTTTTAGGTTCCACTGATAAAGATAATGGCACATTGGGTACAACCAAAACGGTCAACTTTGACTCAGAGAATGAACACACTGGAGATATGAATGGCACGTTATGGAGAAGGCTTCCAGCTCCTTGTCAGAGATGTTCTGGTGTTGGTAATAGGACTAAAATGCTGACACGCATGGGGCAGAGGAGCTGATGAAAGGTGGAAAAGTTTTTTTGTGTTTATTGGCATCATTCTGTTCCAGTTCCTGCTTATGGGCACAAGATAGCTGTGTAGTAGGTTTGATGGAGACAAGACATCCCTAAAGAAAGATCTCACGTCCACGTCAGAAGCTGGTGACTATGTCACGCTGAAATTGTCTTAGTGATACGGTTGACCGATGCATCCAGTTTAAAGCGCTTAAATGATAACTAATAAATTAATCTGTCTCCTTGCAGGCGTTTGTTAAATACCGGGAAAGCGATATTAACACAAACACACACACCCACAGTTATAAACACGCCTTATTAACTTACCACAGTCTCAGTTGTGCATTTTAAATTTGTGCTGTTTGGATGTTAATTTTACGTGGCAGGTTTGCAACCCGTAAGATCGCTCCCACCTGCAGCTCTGTGTTCTAAAGAGAGATGTTCTTCAAGGTTCCTGTATTTGGTTTCTTCTCATCTCGAGATGGTGGACTGGTGGCTGAAGTTCAACTGTAGAGGAAGTGTTTGTTTCTTCCTCGTTTCATTGAGGACACAATGACCGAATCGGGTTGAAATATTCAGTGAACCTTTGAATGGCTCGGGTCAAAGTTAGCACAAACCGTCAGCCTTCACGTGGAGGATTTTGGAGAAACCAGGCCTCTTCTTTAGGGCCTGAGAGGGGACAGCAAAAACACGCTTATTGAAGATTATTGAAGGATAGGGAGGTCTAAAACAACACCAGACCTGACCAAACCTTATCGAACCTGATCAAACCTGACCAAACCCGATCAAAGCTCTGTTGCTCATGTACATGTAAACGTATTTATTTTAAAAGCACAACAGAAAAAAAGACAATTTAATTCTAAACTGATTCTTTGCCAAAAATTTATTTTTAGTAAAATCTTTTATCTCTGGATGATCATGATCATGTGTATTTGTATACTGGTGAATCCAGCCTAACCTGATCTTATGTTATTAAAGAACGTTTAATTATTTTTATTTTATTATAATGTTATATATTTTTCCAAAATAACAGTTACAAATTCAGCAATAGAAAATCATAACAACTACACAGCCCCATCACCGAGGCTGTATCAGTCTAGCTACTGTGTACAAGCCTGGAAATGTACTGTGGGCAATTTCTGAACTGGCACAGATTTTTTTAGATGAGATGATATAACAGGGAGCGATGCACTCTGTCATCCACAGCAGCCCGTGTGTGAAACAGCAGGTCTGCCTGCTGTTAGTAACTTTCAGCTTGAGTTTTAATGTGGGCTGTGTCACCTTCCATCAACTCGCTTCCCTTCCTCTCCCAGCTCATCTAAAGAAGAGGCAGTTTCCGGTGCCCTCAAAGAAGCTAAATGGATCAGATGAGTCACTTTCATGAGTCATGGTTCCTCAAAACAACAGCAGTGGAAGTGCTTGATTTTGTCTTACTCATTAGACACAGGAAACCCCATGACCGGAGACTAAAAGACTACAAAACAGCTTTGCTGGTAATTTTAGTCTGGCAGTGAGAAAACTGATATTTTGTGGCTGGCCGGATCACATTTGCCTCCAAGAGTCGAAAATATCCACACTGAGGATTTCATACCTGCAGTTTATTCACCATTTCATCAAATAGTTTTCTGGCCTCGGGACTGTTGGGGTCTTCAAAGTAATCTTCTATACCAATCTGCACTACAATAGACTTCAGGTTACGACACACACCTATGAACAGAGAGAAGTACGTGGGTGAGGAAGTGAAGCGGTTTTATTTCACAGAAAGTGTGGGAGTATTTTGTGCTATAAATGGTTCAAATTCTGAGGGCTCCAAACAATCGTACTCTTTGGTAAAACGTTCAACATTTTGTTTCTGTGAATTGCTCCTTGTTGAAGTGGAAATTAGAAACGGTGACACAAATGCATTTTGAATTTCAGAATGAGATGCGTTCAGATTTGACATAATCCGGTTTCAGACCCCACAGAGATGTGTCTTGAATGAAACTTTTCATTGCATTAAACTCGATGTTCCAGAATGAATCCATATCAGCGTATGTGAACGAGTTTAACTTTTGGAGTGATTCTAAAATGTTTTTCTAAGAACACATCTCCGACATCTGATAAACACTGTACTGAATAACAAGAAACTAAATAAGAGATAAGTGGTTGAAAAACAAAAAATCATTACTGCACAAAGAAGCAGCTAATTATTAAAAATAACTGAGTAATTCGTATTAATAAAACACTATACTATGAACACTGATCTATGACATCAGACTTGAATTTGGTATCAATGTGAATCAATGTGAATCGGTGTGTGAATCGCTGTGTGAATGGGTGTGTGGACTCACTGTTGAAGTGCAGCAGGGCTTTAGGAGTAACAGGAGTGGAGGTCAGTACCAGCATCTCCAGACCCTTCAGACCTTCACGGCACATCTCAGCAGCCACTTCCTGGTTTATCTCACTGACGTGATCCAGCTCTAGTACCTGCAGCCTCATGCAGTTCCTTGCTGATGACACGCACGCGGAGGCAAAGTGTGATTACGGTCATTGTGAGAGGACAGAAAACAGGAAAAAATGACTTTTTTTAACACAATAATACTTATTTTAAATCTCAGTCTCAAAATTGATTTGAACTTGTAAGGAGTCTTTCTAAGATCCGGTGGATTTTTATATAACAACTGCAGGCAGGAAGTCTTGTAATTTTCATAAATGTCAAATCCGCTATATCTAAATCCAGATGGTACAGTAAATTAAGTTATGAACAGCAGGAAATGGTCCTTCGTTCAAAACATTTATTTATAGGTAAGTCGTTTAAACATGTTCCTCTTGTTTAAGCATAACAGCATGTCATTTCCGGTGACTTTGTGTCCCAGAGTGCCACATAAATTGCAAGTATTTAGTCTTTTTAGTGCATGTCTGTGCTAAAAAGACAATAATGAATAGTGTAGCCTTGTAATGCTGATCTGAGAACAGCTTTGTCATTTAAAAGCTAGTACTTAGGTACTAATCTTAGCTAAATTTGCAGTAATGAACTATAAGAAACACACACGATACTGAATGTTTATGTTTGTGTACAATAACTACAGGTATGTTTCTTTGTATATATCACTTTACTCAAAAACTAGCATACAAAATTCCGATGGCTCATAGATTCATTAAAAACTACAAAGCAAACACTCATTCACTCTCACTCACCTAAAGAGGCCAATCCCTGTATGCCACAGCCAGCCCCGCCCACACCCAGAGCTCGGAGGTGTGGCCAGCATCTGCCAATGGTCTGCAAGCACCTGTTACTGAAGCGTGCCGGCTGCTGACTGCATAAAAATAATAATTAAAATTTTTATGATTTAAAAGACAGTTTATTACAATTTATTTACAGTGTATTATCTCTGATATCTACTGATGTGGCGTTTCAAGCAGAATCCTTGATGGATGTTGATTTTCGAAATATTTCGAACAGGCAGTAAGATCAGACCCTGTTTGCCGCCAACTTTTTTTTTGGAACACTTTTTATTAAACTCATTTTTTTAAAGCAGGTATAAATGGGGCAAATGTTGAAAAACGGTGAATTTAAACTTGATATTTCATCCGGTTAAACATTCAAGCTATCGAGTCATTAACGTCTATTCGTGTCTTACCATGGATGTAATGGCGCCACCTGCAGTGAGATGATGTCTCTGCAACCAGCACCCAACGCCCAGATAACCTCTTGTCCCACAGGGTCTGTGGCACTCCTGATGAACACACATCACATCAGACACTGTGTAGGACTCAGACCTCATTATCCTGTCCTCATAAAACTTGTTTTGATCTGTTAATTGTTAGTTCATTTCTCTTTTTGTTAAGACCAGCACTGCCCAATGGACTCTGATACAGCCTTTAAAGTACACAAGAAAACTTAACTTTGTGACTTTATTTCCTCCAAGTACAAGATACAAGAGACATGACACTCACACAGGCATGTCAATTATACAGTTTAGCAGTTATTATAAAAAACGATTGGACGAAATTGATCAGAATCCAGAGCGCTCTGTAATAAAAGGATGTTCTGAAGGTGAAAATATAACGGCGCCCCTTTGTGGACCAACCTGTATGTGACAGCCTGAAGTCCCCTGCAGTAACAGCTGGCCAACCACAGAGAGCGATCAGTCAACAGATTAGGACAATGAGACACCTTCAGGATGAGGAGATTACTGCCAGTAGCTTTCAGCAGGGCCTCCAGACCCTCCTCAAGACACCCACTGAACAGAGAAGTAAGAAGGTTTAGTTTGCGGTGATACTGAATCTATTACTGTAACCAGGCATGTTGGGATTAGGGTGACCAGAAACCCAGCAGATCATGCATGCCATCCCCAAAGTCATGGCTCCAACATGTACTTTTTTAATGAAGGTCAACTGGTCACCGGGACGTGTTTGGAATGTTTAAGGTGTTAATCCCCCTCCCCCACAAAATTTCGGTTCTTCGTCATTTTCCATCCTCATGTCATTCAAACACTTTCTATATGAAAGGTGACCTATCTGACAGGGACGAGGGTCAGTACATAATGACAGAATTTGACATAATGAATTTTTATTTTTGGGTGGGCTGTCCCTTTAAATCCATCAACATGAAACGTCTACTGCAAACAAAATTCTTTTAATGAATTTTTATTTTTGGGTGCGCTGTCCCTTTAAATCCATCAACATGAAACGTCTACTGCAAACAAAATTCTTTTAGGAGGCTTTTAGACTGTCACCCTGAATGAGGTGATTTAGCCGAGCAATTAACAGGCGTCTCACTCTGTTCCATCCTGAAGATGGACAAATACTTCACAACTGTCAGATTGAGTAAGCGAGCGAGCGAGTGAGCGTGTGTCTGTGTGGTGTGAACGAGCGAGCAGGAACGGGCACAGGCGCTAAAAAAATAGTGGTGAGAACAGGCGTAGGTGTGTGGAGCTGTGGGAAGGCAACAGTCACACGAGCAGCGACGTCTGTGTGGTACGGTAAACAGCAGGTGCGGTGGGACACTGTGTTACCGTGTACTCTTCAGATATTCTTCCTTTGTTTCCTTCTTGCCTCTCTGCCTGGGTTTGAGGTTCTGGAGGATCAGGGAATGTGTCTGCGTGCACCACTGAGACAACGTGCACAAGAACTGAAACACAGTAGAGACGAAATCAGAGCGTGTGTTCAGTCGCAAAATGCCTGATGAGGTACTCTGTTACCCATAATCCTTAGTAGATCTTCACCAATAGGATAAAATAAACAGGAAATGCATTCTGAAATTAGTGCCGGTGGAAAAAGTGGGCGGTCGTGTTGTTAGCATGTTAGCATGAAGTGTGCTAATAACCTTTGGGGAGATGCGAGCGTTCTCCAGCAGCACTCTGGTCCACACCGCCGGGTGACGAGCAACAAACCTCCAATCCCGGCACACTTCGGCCGTCCGCAGGAGTGTTTTAGTATCCAGGTAGGTGAAGATGCAGAACAGAGCGGCGCGCATCTTCAGTACCTCAGGACGAATCACCTCGTTGACTTTAGAAGGACTTTTCTCATGGCGGCAAAGCTTGTATCCTTCAGAACGACCTGGTAACAGAGAGGAAGAGAGGCAGACATGTAACGCAACGAACACTTGCAAGAGAATACCCAACTCCCAGTAAAAGTGGAAACAGCCTCTATTTATTGTGACAAAGTTCAAAGCTTGTAGTTGAAAATTGTATTAGCGCCTGTTCCGTTCCTCAATACTAAATATATCCATATGGTGGAGCCAAAGCTACATTTACAAGGACAGTTGTAAAGGCTCGATGGACTGTTCTCACTGCCTCCCACAGTGCTGTACATCCTCCAAATCATACATTCACCAGTTCATTTTTATCTCACAGTTCTGAAAAACGGTTCTCCTCAGTCATACGAATCTATCTTGAAGATCTAATGAGATTAAGGCTGCGGAAAAAGGTGTTTGCATCTTTTGACTGAATCTGAGGCCACAAACCTACAAAGCTGTATTTTTGGGTGTCTCTGTATGCTGCTGTCTCTTTAAGAAAAACTGATCTAGCCGTGCTACACAACGTCACAGAAGGTTTTCTTGACGTTTTCATGACGTTTTCTTCTAAACACTTGACAGTTGAAAAAAAATTGGTGATGTAATCTCAGCAGCACAAATAAGACAATGTAAACATAAATATTGAATATTTATACATTTATAAAACTCAGAAAACACTCTTGACCAGACACAGTTTTGTGCTTCAGTTAAATTTACCTTCAATATAACGTTGCTCATTGCCTCATTGTATGCGTTTGTTATTTCATTTTGTTCCTCATTTATCCAACAGCTATAATAAAAAAAGACGATATTGAAATTTTAGTTTGTTGGACAGACTTCAAGAGGTTTTTGAACTAGCGTCGGCGTCTAAAACCAACATACAAAACCACTGCTGGAGAAAACACAGCTTCCCTGTGTGACAACTAGCCCCGGTCTTCATCCTATCATGGCCTTAAGTCACACTCTCTGACATTATGTATGCGAGTCTATCGTAGACTATTGGATACTCATTCTGCTCTCTTCCCACGCTGACCTGGAGTCAGTAGGTGGAGAACTGTGGTCATTACTCAAGTCTTTCTGACGCATGCCCTCACTGCCCTCGGGCCTGTGCTCCTGACGGCATTTACACTCACGCTGACATAATTTCCCTCAGCCGGCGTCCTAAACCTCTGACCTGACTACATCGTCACTGTTTAGTGGACGAGCACAGCAGGGCCCGCGGCCTCGAGTCTGACAAACTGGTGGACAAACTGTTAGCTCACAGTTACATACTGCAAAATGACATTTGCAAACATAGCAGCATTTGCTACAAAACTGGTCTATTGCTGCCCACCGATTAAGTTTCGAATTGTCACATAGCCAGACGTTTAACTTGTGACAAAGTCTGGTGCATACTGCAGCTTGGCTCCTATTAAGACAGGAAGAGACAGTCTGACGGAGACCCAAAGACACCAGCCACAGTTCGTATTGTTTTAATGTCCCATTTATGGGTGGGTTATAGATTTTAAAAGATTATAGCACACTTAAATTAACTGTATTTAAAGATTTATAATTAAAATTTTATACATGAATTCAGATAGTAACATGACGGTCTTTGTCAACATTAACACCGAAATGTTAATCCAGAACACAGAAAACACACAAAACAGGTGAAAAATGTGTACAGACGGTAATCAGAACCTCTATCCATCCGACAAACATACGTTCTGATCATTTGACACTATACACAGCTCTGTTCACTTATATATAATTACTTGCATATCAGTGTCAACCCGTTACTTCATAACACAACTTTGTTTCCAGGTGTGCTGATTTAACATACCTGTGTGCCCCTTCTCTTGTAAATCACCATAATTGTTGTCAGAATATGCATCATACCAAGCAGAACACGACACTCTAACCCTTAAAAAAAACCAATAAGATAATCACATAAGCGCACTCCTCTCTATCCTGCAGGTCAACGCACCTGAAGCTAATCTGTGTCCCCCGCGGTTCCCCTCATGCTGCTGGTAATCTGCTCTTCTGTCCTGCTCCCACATCTCTGCTTCAGACTCTGTGGTGCGAGAGCCCACATCCGACACGTCCCCCTCCTCTCCCTCCGTGCTGTTCCTGTACGGCCGCCGCTGCCAGTTCTGGATGGCCTGTTTGCGGAGACCCCAACTCCTGGAAGAGCACGATCTTTCGTACCCTCCTCCACCTCCCTCCCCGAGTCGACACTGGACGTGGTAGTACTGAGCATCAGGACAGTCCTCCAGAGCGCGGAGGTCCACGCTGTCGCTGTCATAACCTCCCGAACCTTGAGACACAGACTTTCCTCGTCCTGAAGCTCTGTTTCGGAAAAGCAGGTCAGACAAATGTCAGCCAACATACTGTGGTTCATTTGCAGTAATTCATGAAAGAAAAAATGCTTTAGGACATTTTTTAGAGGAACCTCCAAGTTACCCCATGATTTTATGTAAGTTTTACATTTCTAATAGAATTTAAAACATTTTGTCTTATATTTTCTATTATATTTTTACTTGTATTTCATTTGAATGGCCCTTTATATTTATTGTTATATTTTTTCATGCAACATTGTCATTTCTATCACAATTTCATAGACCCATGGTGGTCCCTCCCTAACAACTTAAATTCCAGTCTGTTTCTCACACAAAGCTATTGGATGACACCTGCAGATTTGGAATGTAGCACAAGAGTATCTGCCAACAGGTTCTTGGTCAGATAAAGGCTGAAGAAAAATAAGACCTTCTACAATACACACAAACCGCCGCCCTGAAATTTAGAAATGAGAGACTTTGTTGTTGAGACATGTTGTGGGAGAAGACATTGATGACTATAATAACTATAAAACTATAACTATAATAATTGCACACATTTTGAGGTTAACGCGGGGTTGTTTTAAGCAAAACACTTTTTCTCAGCTCTACACCAGACCTAAGGAAAGGTTTTGGTCTTCCTTAACACAGAAAGACCACCGACATCATCAGAGCCACACATTTTGAAGGAAAAAAGGGACAGAATCAAGTATTTTAATGAACGAATTACACGCTTCACCTCAGGATACAGGATTGTAATGATTTCTCATTACAGCAGAGCAGAAGCGATCACTAAACTCAAATCAGTGGTGTAGTTAGGGCACTCGCACGGGATTGTGGGTAAGGAATGTTCTCCTCTAAGGCTTATAGCAGGGACAGAATTTCCACTGGGGATTCCAGCCAGACATTTAGTCACTCTCCAGATGTTTCAGTTCAGAAGCTCTCACTGAGTCTTAAAGAGGCGCGGTGCTACTGTAGCCACTGGTGCTACAGACATAAAAGAGGGACAAGGGTGAGTAAATGATGACAGAATCTGAAGGCTGACCTTCCTGACCGCCAATCAGATTTGAGGAATCAGTTTATAGTTAATATAATGTTTTGGCTTAAAAACGGTCAGGTGCTATCACTCCCTCTGATTTTATGGATTAAGTTATGGTTATGGTTAGAGGAAGGTATAGGGTTTATCTACAGAAATTATGTTGACCCAGGAACATCCCTCACTTGGCAAAATCAGATGGAGCAAATGAGGTCAGGGCTCCACACTTAAAATTCATCATTATGAACTCTATCAAAACCATTACTACAGCCTAACCTAAACCATAGAACCATTGTTCATATACGTGTAGAAACATATAATCTATATATAATCTATTATACTTTTTATTATAAAATTGTATTTAGTACAGCCACATTTGACTTTCAGCTCATGTACAAATTACAGTACAGATTAGGAGTATTTTACGTCTTTATAAATAACTCGATGAGTGATGGTGTTTGTCATAAGGAGGGAACAGCAGTTTTTAGATGTGCTGTGGTATTTCCATTCTCTCTCCCCTGATTCATGAGGAAGACCTGTGGCATGCGTGATGTCAATTTTTAGGGATACCAGACTTCGGGCCTACCCACACTCCATTCTTCCCTGTCAGAGCACCAAATGACTCATTACACATGCCTGCCCATGCACAGACGTACACACGCACACAACAGATGGACGATGCTGTTATATTCACACATCTGAACCCTGTTAAAAGATCAGCCACACAAAGGTCAGCTGTGGGGCCTTACGGAATCACATTAAAGGGTGAGGATCTAAAAATAAACGTTGTGTCATTTGTTTTTTGATGCTTAGGAATGGCATTCGTGTCTGATATTAGACATGCTCAATGCTGTGAATAAATGATAAATGTGACGCTTATTCTAATATTCACAGATAATAGTATTCTAGTATTTTAGGCTAATAACAAACCAGACTCCAACATACTCACAGCAGATAAAAGAAGCAAACATACGGCCTAAAAGTTCAGTTCTGTGGATAATAGTGGCATAAAAATAATAATTTTAAAATATTAAATATTAGTATTGTAAAATATAAGTAAAAATATAGTTTTTTCACTCCTAATTAACAGGCACTGTTGTAGGAAGAAACTGATGTCAGGATTGTAAAACCAACAGTTAATTCAATACACTTAAATCAATAATGACTAATAGACAACGGACAACTAGTCAATGTTCAGAATTCCTTTTTTTAGTGATACAAGTAGAATTCCACTATCCTGAGACTTACGCCGTGCTGGGGGAGGAACGTCGTTCGGACACATGGTACATTCCCCTGGATGCCCCGGAGAGGCTGGAATTTCTCTGTGAAAGTGAGAGAGAAACAGAGAGAGAGAGAGTGTGAGAAATAAATGAGCGAAGATGTTCAGTGAACAAATGATCCACATCTGAACATCAGCAGGAAACTAAATATAAACAGAATCAAAGCAGACAGAGAGATAAAACACGTCTGTGCCAATTGGTCATGACAGAGGAAGGGAAGGACAACTGCTTTTTCTCAATATGTCTCAATATGTCATGTTTCTAATAATACATAAATTGTGCACCAAAGAGATGGCATCACTGATTCGTCATCTTACTAATCACCAATTTGTCATTAAGCTGCTTTATGCAGATGTACTTATTAAAGGGATAATGAGTCATTTGTTTATGTGGCTCCTGAAAGACTCAGATTTGTGATTTCTTACAGATCAAAACTTGGTTTGAACCTGAAACCTTTTAGTTCCAGCCGTAATGAAACTACACCAATTACATAATCCACTGACAGGCTTGTCAAGGGTGTAAATTTCAAGCAGATTTTGTGTTATTAAAGCACTTTGAGTAATCTGTTTTCTGTGTCATTTTGAGTAAATTGTGTGTTATGATAATCAGCATTATTTCACCCACAAGATAGCTAACAGGGAGTGTTCTCAGAACGTTGGCTAACATTTAAAAGTTCTCTCGAAGTTTTCAAAACACAATCAGGAACATCAGTAATATTAGTAGAATGTTACTCTAAAAATGTAATTCTTAGGTAATGTTACAGAACTAAAAAAAATGTTCTTATAACCTAACAATAATGTAATGTATACAGCATCTAAAAACTGGACATTCCAGAATATTTTCAAAACAACATTTTTGGAAACATTACAGAAACATTCTTACAACCTAAAATTGTTAGCAGGGCGGGCAGAGGAAATACAAACACTGTGCCTTTAAATAACTGCTCTAGATGGCTAGGTGATAAACCTAAGTGAATGTGAGCCAACTAAGGTACCACAGTGCTGACAGGGTACTACACACTGCATCACAAACACACACTAGGTGTAGTGTCCCCAAAAATAGGACAGAAGGGGTAGAAGCACCATCGATTTCATGAGTGGCACACTGCAAATTCACAAGGGCTCACCGGGACTGAGGGCAATGCTTAAGACCAGCACAGGAAATGATGTATTCCTTCCTTCCTGTCATAACCTAGTACAGTGCTTGCTTGTGCTCTAATATAGGCCAAATGTTCATAGCCCGCCCCTTAAAATTGTGTCCTTCCTCTGACACCACTGAGTGCCCTCTCTCTCCTGACAGTAGCAGACTGAAAGGATGTGGCTGGCATTTTGGAACACATGCTGTATGTGAACTCAAACTGAGTCAACCCCGCTGTGTGCAAGACTATATTCGTAACTGAAGAACGTGGATTGTTATCGCCATGGTAACAGAGAAAGTCCCCATTGATGTCAGAGGGTTAGCTGTCCAAAATGTTCTGTCCGCAGTGAGGTAAAGTTTACACACACATTCTGAAAACAGCCTTAAATTGAGCTTTCGCAGGTAACAAAAACAAACAGGCCCTTGGTGATCTGTTTGCACTTTGTATAGTTCTACTCTTGCCACTCAGTGGGACCAAAGTAATAGGATTGCTGAGTAACCAACCATACTTTAATTGCCTTTAGATCTGAGTGACTTGTGTGTTAGTGTGATCTGTCAGCATATAAGGGCATCTGGGGGTTCAGGTAAGACCAGACAGAGGCATTTAGCAGAAGACATTTCCTGAGAGCTGAATTCACATTTATTTACCCCACAGTAACTGTAGAGCGTGCAACCATTACAAAGCACTGTCAGGCAATTTCCACTGCTCTGAGGTCAGTTACAGGGCACAGCCTGATATATTTACACGAATGCATTTATCCTCCAAAAGCCAGAACACTTTTTATGGTCATAAATTCGGATTATTTTCCTATTACCTTATGGATATCACTGTATTCTTGAAATATCACACCTACATTCTAAATTCCCTAACCTACAAAAACGTGAACATGATTTGCTCTGCTAGTCAGAAGACTTTTAGACTCTTTCTGGCTTTGAATCATTTTGTGAATTTACTGGAAATACCATATATGGGAAGCAGGAAACAGAGAGCAAGATAGTTGAAAAAGATCATTCAATTTAAGTGAAATACAAGCTAAGGCTAATAGGAATAGATGTTTCATCTCCACATCATTATCTCCAAACTGATTCCTTCAGAATAAAAAATAACTTTTATGAATATATGCCAGATTTATCAATATAATATGCCAGATTTATAATCCTTATAATCCTAATAATTATATATGCCAGACTTATACTCCTTAGTATTTATGAGGTTATCAACATCAGCATTGATTTTCACAATATTCTCAATAATATAATAGAGAATATAACAATGGTGATTTCTTTAACAATACAGAATCTGAAAGCATAGAAAATGTAATTCTACGCTTTCAGATTCTGTATCGTTAAAGAAATACTAGCACTGATGCTGTTTTGCAAGAGCGACTGACCCAAAGTCACGGTTCTGTGTCACTTTACCTGACGGCCGTTGGGTTTGGACCCCTGCAGACTGCAGTGTCCCAGGCTGCCGTTAGGAGTGGTGGCACAGCTGCTGATGATCTGAAGCTGTTTCTCTGCCCGGTCGGCCCGGTCCAACAGCTCCTCAATGAACTGCTGAAGACGCACTTTGGCATTAGCTTCACGCGCAGCTGTTTCCTGCAGGAACTGGTCAATCTGGGCCACCTCTCTGAGCGAGGAGGAGACAATGAACACAAGAAACAAATTGGTGAGGTTGTGTTGTTTGCGTAAGAGACACGCTAAAGTCATTTACATTTTTTCATTCGGCAGATGCTGTTATCCAAAGCAACTTACATTGCATTATATTATACATTGTTTCTGAGTATGTGCAATCCCTGGGATCGAACCCGTGACCTTGGCGTTGTTAACACCATGCTCTAACCACTGAGCTACAGAAAAGTTCAGTGGTCAGACAGCAAGTCAGACAGCAATTATCATTTGTCGTAAAAAAATTAGTTTGAGATCAAACAATAACTCACCGCCTACAGTACTATTGCAGGCTCTCTAGAAGTCACTAATCACCGTTACCCAAAACCAACCTAAACTCTGACATCATCATTGTGCCAAGTTCACTACACTAAAAAGGTCAAAAGGTTTGCTGCTTAGTTACAACGTAAAGCACATTTCATTATTATCAAGCTGTGTCTGTAACTGGCCATTGCCTAGACAGCCAGAAATTTACAGTATTACGTGTCTATTACCAGATTCACACCCCTAGCATAAATGAGGGATTTCCTTTCAAAAAACACATGTTCATTAAACACATGCTAATGCAAAACCTGTCACACCTCCGGTTGGAAAAGGGCATCTACTGTAACACTCATCACCTTCTGCCTCCCATTTGTCCCGTTTCACGTGCTTGTTTATCTCCTTCCAGCATTCTGCAAATCCCGGGAGCGCGCGGACAGCCAATGAGAGCGCAGCCGCTGTTATCTTTGTGTAGGAAATGTCTCTGTACATATAAACACTTTCGACACCATCACTTCAACTCCTCTAGGCTGCTTGTTTGTCTGTCCTCCTATAAACTACACAGACTGCGGTCTGAAAGTGAAGCAGTCACTATAGCAGTCACATGCGGATGCTTTAATTATCCACAAAAATTGAAAGCAGCAATTTATAAAGCACAAAAATGAGTGTGTGTAAATGTAATCTTCATAACATTTATGTAATTGTGTAATCTCCGATCGTAAATAACAGCGACACAGATCAGACTCTATTACATTATCATGTCAGACTGCAGTCTGTTCTACAGCCTTTATG
>JAZGTJ010008667.1:0-20613 GCA_036877575.1 Botia almorhae
GCACGCACAGAATTGTGGGATAGACATTTTAGAAGACAATGCAAATATTGAATTCACATAAGCCTTGTTGATTTCATACCTCTGCATGCTGCCTGCAAAGACTGTGTGAATACCAATTCAACAAGCAACTAGACTAGACTCAGGAGAGCTTTCCTGAAGTTATCTCTGTGGATTATCTCTGATTTGACTCATGGGCTTCTGGGTCTGGAAGGGTCTGAATCAATATTGTCACTGCGATGCTTGAATTGTGTCTGTTGATCTGAATGTGAGGGTCTTATCTGCTAATCTGTGCGCTCAGGTGTTTGGAGTGGCACATACATCCTCAAGACAAACAAACAGGATGTCTAAGGAACAATTCCTTTTTCCCCCTTTTTTTTTTAAATGTACTGCATATTAATAACTCACTAGAATCAACTTTATCTCATCTTGAGTCTTTGGCATTGTCATTTCAATTACATATTTCCATTCCGTATCAATCCACAGTACATGTTCTCATAGTATCTACCAACGGACATTAATGAACATTTGAAGCTGTACAACATTGGTCAATTCCAGTTATAATTATAATCAATTATAATGTGAATTGCCCTCTTGACAAAAGTGGGACCTGTACCCCAGCAGACAAATATGAGCTTATGTTTTACATTCAGTGGTTGTATGTTTCCTTATTGAGTTTGTGAAGTAGATAGTTTAAAGAGGCCCAGATGTTGGGATGTGTCTGGCCCCACAGTGTGGCAGCTCAACTCAATTCTACTTTCTTCTCTCAACTTTGCTTTCATCTCAGACCACAAGACAGCAAACCCCTCCAGACCGGCCCAGTAAGCGCTGCCATTGTGTATGTTGTTGTTTTTGATGTCCAAGTTTTATCTACGGTTATGCTTCACATGCTAACGTCCGGTCTTTCCCTGCATGGCCATTCTCCATTGCTTGGTGAGGCTAATCAGGTAATGTTACGGGGGATTGAGAGCAGCACAACCCTCCGCCCCTCCATCTCCCCCACCCAACCCGGTTGGCCTTTGCCTGCTCACACTGCGGTGTTGTTTTAAAGCGCATTCTTTCGGCGCTGAACTTGGAAAGGTATTAAAGCGGGATTAGGGGCTCCTCTACAATCCAGCGCTTGTGTCATTCACTAGGTTGCTCTCTTTCAAGCCCCCCACACACACCCGTCTTTCTGTTACCCCCCGCCTCTGCCCTGTTTGATTGTGGTGATCAGTAGGAGTTGAAGTGACTGTGCCTTTCAAAAAGGAAAAAGGGGTAGGGTTAAATCCCTACTCCACTGCTCCCTGCTAATTCCCCTTGTTCCTCCAAGAAGGATTTACTTCTTCTGCCAGCTTGTGAAAGGCTTTCTCTGCCCATCCGAAAAGTTAGCCGTCGCCTTCCTGCGGAGGTGTGGTTGCTATAGCAGGGGCGTCATGCGTGGCTATTCCATCAGAGATCCCGCTGAGAATAGGGAATGGGTCGGGGGCAGACGACAGCCAAAAAGTCCGGATTAGGTCCCGGGACAAAGCCAGGACAGGAAGATTCCAGAAGGAACAAATGGGAATTACAGCAGCAAAAATAATACAAAGTGACAGAAAGGGGAAATAGAAAAATAATGGCTTACAAGATTAGAACTAGTGGGTAAAAAGAAGGTGAGAAGAAAAGAGGAGAATGAAAATGAATGTTTTCATTTGGATGAGAAGCATCCTGAAAGCTGGGCGGCGTAGAGGTGTGTAGGCGAAACCAAAAAGTGTCACAGCTGCTCAATAGGGTCATTTTCTGTTCTTTCTGGGATTTTTTGGCCCTGGAGTCTTTGACACAGATTCACATAATTGAATAAACATTTAATTCAGACTGGGTCAAGACAGATTCATTATTTTGTTTGACATGTTCAACAGATCTGGCATGTTACTGGTTAATTTGGCTAGTTCAGATTATAAACACGGTGTCAGCCATCATTTAATATGAAAGCCATGCGTATTTGGATATGTTTAGACAGAAGAGATTCCATGAATATGATGGAATGTGCAAAATCATCTTGTTATTGTTACCCACTCATCTTTTTTTTAACGTACTTCGCAGATGTTTCACAAGATCGTATTGTAGAACCGTGGTCTGTAATGCCAAAAATTACAACCATGCTAATCTTCAGTACTTGCTCAATGCTTGATTTGTGGGGCAAAATAATTCTATTTTTATGTGATTAATGAAATCTGTATGGACATAATTGCTGAAACAATAGGGAGTAACCAAAACGGATCAGGCCATGTCTAAACACAAAATAATTATGGTGTGTTTTTTTGCTGCAGTGCAGGTATCACAAGCTTGACAGATTTGTTGGCAAGTTTTGCTATATGATTTACAGTTTTCCACTGTCAAACAATAATCTTCTTAATTTCCTAAAATAAATAAAGGCTTTTAGACTTTTGTACAGACTCATATTGCCAATGTCTGTTGTTGTGCAAAGCAAAAGTGTTCTAAAATATCACTTTTCAAGGTAAGTATAATTTTAAGAAAATCCCAAATCATTAAAAATTATAACCAATATCTGCAACTGCCCATACAACAGTTATTTGTGCCAAGTTATAATGACGCCCGTCCCCGAAATGACGAGGCAGTTTTGCCACCCTTTGTGACTTTATTTTATTTATTTTCATGACAGCTCAATGGACACCCGTAGAAACTCTGACACACACAAAACAGCCGCAACAAAAAATACCCAGCTATGCAAACTCTCAGAACAGAAATGCAGCTGGCCGCAGAACCACGTGTGTCCAGCGAGCTGCTATTATCAGCACTCGCATCTCCATCTCACAATGAAATTACCATCACAAAAACCTGCTATATTTACACATATTCATCTGAACTCATATTAACACATATTCATCACTGTCATCCGACCCCAGCCACCATCAACAGAATATGATGATGGCTATTCTCCTACTTGCTCTCTTTCTCTCTTTTGGCAAACAATACCGTAGATGAAATGCGGTGATACACGCGAGCACCGGGGCAGCTGTCTTACTAGCCAGACCGAACAAAAGAAACCAAGGCTAATAAATCAGCTTTTAGAGGATGGACAGTGTCACACACCCGCTCTGTCTGTCTGCTTCCTGTAGAGGTGGGCTCCCGCTGAACCTCAGAAGATGAGATAGAGAGGGCAATATCTCTGCCTGTAATGAAACAAAAACGATTTTATCGACACCCTTCAGAGGAAATGAAGGCTGCGGAGGTGGCCGGTGTGTTATGTAAACAGACGTGTATTGTGGCAAAGCCTATGATTGTAGAGTTTATCTGACAGGAGAGCAATGTGGGTTTGAAGCAACATAATTTACATTTGGTGTTTTTTTAGTTACTTTAGTTTAAAAACTATTAGAAAATTTTATTAAGACAATTCAGTGTTTGGTATGCTTTATTTTTAAACACTCTATGAAACCAGCTGTCGAGTTAAGATTTTTCTCCTGTGTTGGTATTTTTTTTTTGAAATAGGAAGTTGGCATGAGACATATTAATCGACCCAGTGCTATTTATGTAAATAGCAACTGCCATGAACATGATTTGCTAGTTATTTTTCAAGAGTATATGGTATTAATGGGAATGACATTTTAGAGTGCATTTTATTGGACAAATGAACATGTGCAGTATAAGTCATCAGATTTTTTTCAAAGAGTAAGAGACACTAAACTAGCATACTGTAGATGACCTCAGCAAACTGACATGGATTAAAAGCCACAAAACTTAACAATTTAGATTGTAAAGGGTCTTTAATAATAGATCAATAGGTTGTTAAATGATTACAAGGATTTAGGACTGTAATCTCTGACACGCTACCAGATATCTCGTGAAAACATTATGCAGATTCTCATATGAACATTGCATCAGTTCAGCCTTAAAGATTTTAAGCCATCGGCTCAAAGAAATTGCTTCCCGTTTCAGCAGCATTGTCTGAGTGGCGACGGAGCCTGTCTAATCACTGCGGTGAGTGGGGTAAAGCCAGTGAGCTAAGGGCCCGCACTGCTGATTGAGGTTTGCTGGTGCGTTGGGTCGAGAGGTGATCCTGTATTTCCTCCCATAGGGTTCTGCTGAAGCGTTGAGGGGTTACCCCGGCCGCTTTAACAGATGAAGCAGTGTCAAAGCTGAATGCTCAGAGGCTCAGCCTCACGCCCCCTGCCCCCTTAATCACGGAACTGTGATGGACAACCACATGTAAAGACATTCTGTGATGCTGACTGACGCATTAGTGTTGTCGCTGTTTTAAAAAGCTTTTTTATGCATGAACTATATAGATGGGCATTGACAGGCATAGACATTTCCATAGACAGGCAGTGGAAATCTCATTTATTGACATTTTTAGCATTAGATTTATTTAGCAACCAATCCAGATTCATTTAGCTGTTTTTTAGTGTGAACAGCAAAAAACACTTAATGTCTGATTTTTACAAAAAACAAAACATGTGGTTTGCAATCTGATTAAGATACACTGTGTATTGATGACACCGTGTGAACAAACAGATCTGGTTTCATAACATTTCATTGCAAAATTACAGCACTGGCAGCCAGTCCTAAAGATTGTAAAGCATGTAGCAGTGTGAACAATCCATAGAGGTTTAAAACTGAGATTTAACCTTGTTTATGTCTTGTGCACAGATGTTTTGAGCACTTACACTAATCTCTCCCATTTTGTCTATTTCTCAGGTTATTTGCCACCAAATGCAGTGGGTGTCTGGAGAAGATCGCCCCCACAGAGTTTGTAATGCGGGCGCTTGAGTGTGTGTATCACCTCAACTGCTTCTGCTGCTGTGTGTGTGATCGGCAGCTGCGGAAGGGGGATGAATTCGTACTAAAGGACGGACAACTGCTCTGCAAAACCGACTACGAGAGGGAGAAAGATTTACTCGGCTCTGTCAGCCCAGATGACTCAGATTCAGGTATGCCAGCAGGACCAAGAAGAGTACAGACTACAAGTATAAAATAAGACATACCAGCCCTCATTTCTCATACAAACACCAGTTCAGCATTCAACAACCAGCAAAACATTACATATAGGGTCTTACATATAGAAGTCTTAAAGTTACAGGACAAACGTCCTGTTTATTTCTACGAATCAGGCAGTGAAACAAATTCCTGACTGTTTTGGTTAAGATAACCTTGACTAAATTGGAAGTTAACTTCCAAGAAAAACTTACATTTGGCAAAAGTCTAGAATATAGCGCACACCAACAAGCTACACAAAATAAAGAGCTTTTAAGGGCAGAAGGAGCATCTCTGACAGTGAGAAGCCGTACTGCGCCGATGGCAGGCTATGGTGTGCGCAGGTTAAGTTGCTGGAAAGAATTATAGCTGTGGGTCTCTGTGAGTGACAGAAGGGCTTTTGGGCCCTTCTCATCCATGCCTCTGCACTTCTTATCGGCCCCTTTGACTCCTTCCCTTCACTTCACCGTAATGAGGCATCTCACCAAACCTCACTCTTAACATCCCCATGTGGCTTTCATTTAAACACACACATGTATGCGTGTATGCTCAAGAGATGTCAAGAAATTTGTCAGATGCATCCATTTCACATTCAAAGCGCTAGAAAAAGGCTTTTTTTACGCAAATCTGTATGTTTGCGTTTGGGGTTCCGTGGGGGTCTTGAGTTGACCTGAACACAAGAAGTGAAGTATAATGGCGAGGTATTCAGTTAGATTGCAGCACACCACACAACTGGCAGAACGAGAGATCAGAAACAGATGAGAGAGAGGAGGAATCGGTCCATCATGTTTGCATCTCCTGCTGATCACTTGAAAAGGCCAAACCATTTACAGATCTTTATCTCCAGAGATGTTCACTGCTGATGCCACAAAAGCCACCAGTGCCAAATTGCAGAAGCCCTTAATCTGGAAAAACAGTCATGCTGGGAATGTGCCCATTCGGGTTTTTAACTTTTGAACTGGGCCACGTTATGGAGTTTGGTGCCTTTTTTTAATTACTATTATTATTCTATTAAACACAAGCTGATGTGGCTTATTGGAAACCTCCACCCACTGAACAATAAAGCCAATCCCCTCTTTGACTATAATAATTACAGTGGGAGAGCCAGAAGCCATTTTGTGAATATGGCACATTAGCTGGACCTACTGAGAGAGATTATCATGACACAGGGCAGGCTTGATTAACCCGCCTGAGGATCACCCTAGACTAATTGAGACACTTTGATTAGTTCATATGAACAAGTATCAAACAGTGTACATTTTGCGATATGAGAAGAGAGATATTGAATATTCTAACTTTATGGGCTACCCTGCTGAAATAAAGTGGTTTAAAGCTGCCTAAGCTAGATTTCTAACCTTTGTTAGTCTCACAGCTCAGTCAGGTGAATCTATCTGAAGAATTTTAGCTTGTAAGACTGAGAAACCAGCTAAACTACTCAGCTAAGACCAACAAACAAGCTTAAGATATTTAAATGTGATTTTAATGAGCAGGGTAGTTAGATCAATTTTGCCCACATATTTTGATTTGTAGAGGTTTTGATTTTGTGCCCCATTGTTCCTTTTGCGCATTGTAATCACTGACGTGGGTGATGACAAGCACACACTTTGAATTTGTGGTTTCGCTATCTATTTCACTTCCTCTGAACATTGGACCTCATTTCCCATATGTACACCACTTTCATAGCTTCCCACAAAACATTGAGTTTGCTGCATGTTGGCTTCTTATCAAAGATTTATATTGTGTAAAACAACCAAAGCTATTAATTCAAAATGACACAACGTCCAACTTAGTGACAAATTCTCATACTTCACAGCGCTTTTCAAGTTGGGTTACAGTCTTGCTGTGGATGAGGCCGCTCTTTCACTAATAAATCGATAACAAAAGTATTAAAACCACATGTGTCTTTGGTTATGGATGCACTAGGTCTGAATCTCCTACAATTGAAAAGAACAAAAATATCTATTTATCAGTATTTTGTCTAAATAGTTAGAGAGTTACTGTGAGAGTTACTGATTTTTGTGAATGATGGATTTCTCTCTAGAGAAGAGCGAAGATGAGGAGCTGGATATCAAACCAGAGAAGGGCTCTGGAGGCAGTGGAAAAGGAGATGATGGGAAAGACCCCAGAAGACCCAAGCGACCACGCACCATCCTCACTACACAGCAGAGACGTGCCTTCAAGGCATCGTTTGAGGTGTCTTCAAAACCCTGCCGAAAGGTGAGTTCTTCATCCAGAAGAACACATTATGACAATTGAGATACTAAATAGATTTCATTTACTGTACTTTCTTATGGGCAAGAACCTACAGATATAATGTCAGGATTTAAGATCAGGTTTCTCCACTTGTGGAACAGAGACTTACAATTTCACACACTTCACCAACAACATTGTATTTTTAAATGTAGGTAAGAGAGACACTGGCTGCAGAGACCGGTCTGAGTGTGCGTGTGGTTCAAGTGTGGTTCCAGAACCAAAGAGCTAAGGTAAGTCTAGACCCAGTGCACTACCTTAGTAATCATCCAGTATTATTCGTGCAAACTTGATAATGTATGTCCAAGCACCAGATAACGCAACAATTTGCAAGTAATCCTCCAACAACACACTAAACTCTTTGCGAGCGCTGCCAAAAGGAAAAGAGCGAGTGTCTAGAGATAGCAAATCTCAGTCCCTATCTGCCTTAAGCTTAACCTCTCGACGCATTCCACAAAAAACTCCCCAAAAGTTCAGGAGAGATGTGTCCACATCCATCCTGCTCTTACGTTAGCATTTGAAACCCACCTCAGAGTCCTGATTTTATCTTCAAAAGGCTGTAGATAATATAATGCAGCCAGATCAAGCTCTGCGTAGTTCAAGCTGAGGTGAACAACAAGGAGCATCTCTTTTTGATAGCAGAGGGTTGGTTTGGGGAGTCACAAAGTTTTCTGATTGTGGTATTATCATTATTTTTTCAGATGAAGAAGTTGGCGCGGAGACAGCAGCAGCAACAGGAGCAGCAGAACTCCCAAAGGCTGGGCCAAGGTAAGATGTCCTAATGTGAACCAGGAGGTTGCACATTTGTCCGACACTCTCAATACTGTGGCCTGTGCAGGCAAGATGCGATAAGATTCCAGCAACCATTTGTCTGTCCACATGTGACATATTTATGACCAATCAGAGCAAAGTTGATGTTTTATGTACAGTAAGGTGGCAGAGGATTTGGGTCGTGAAGATTTCACAGTGGGCGGAGCTGCCCAGCATGATGCCACAAATATGATGGCCAAGCAATCAACACAATTTCTTGTTGTGTCTTTCTTGTCAACAAACAATTTGAAAATGAACACTAATTAACATATAAGCAGTATAAGCGGTATAGGGTCATCAAGCTCATCTTTCAATAAGCCTGAAATTGCTCTCAAACTTCAGTGTTTAAAGAATATTAAGCCGCCACATCTGGTGTTCGGGATGTAAGGGTAGAAAGTGAAATATTCCAACTGACCCTCTTCTTTCACATCACCCTTTGCGTTGTGAGCCATGTCCATCCTCCCAAATACAGGGCGAGCGGCCTAGACGCTGACCCCTGTTCGCTGTAGATTAGGTAGAAAAACGAGTGCAGCCCTTTTGCGAGGGAGGAAGTGTGGAGGTGGATGAATGAATTTACAGCATTGAAGTTGCCTCCTCTTTGACCGATTCACCCAGCCTGTTCCCTCCTTTGCTGGAAGCAACTCAGCATCCCGGCTTCAGCAAGCAGTTGTCTCAAGTTGCTATGCAGCCAGGCATAGGACAAGTCATTGTGTGTCTCTGATCTTTACTTTCAGTGTCCTGGCACTTAAGGATCTGTTACAAAGCTCTCTGTCTTCAGGTTTTCATGGCAATCTGCTACAGGTCATGCATGGTGGCATTCAATTTATTATTACAGGTTTTAGTGATGCCATAATGTTGATTTTATGATGATGTTGTCATATTCTCACCCTCTCATCATTCTAAACCCATATGTGTTTCTGTCCTGTTTGAAGAACACACAACATTATGTTTTGAAAAGATTGACAAGTTGCTTTTTTTATAAACTGAAAGTGGGCGAGGACCAGGGCCCATGATCACCATTTTCTTATAGTACATAAAAAGAGTCACTTGGACCTTATAACTTTTGTTAAGTAATGCAGATTAAAAAATGTAAAAATCAAAATATTCATTTTGGGTGAACTGTCCCTTTAATTTTTCATTTCAAGTGATAAAGAGCCAATACATCAAGCAGCACCTTTTTGACAGTTAAGATGTTGTTGAGAGGATCCAACTGAGCTTCTGTAACAGATGAGTTTGGATGAGACCGTCTGGAAAACAGAAACGTGAGAAATATTATTCCAAGCACTATGGAGGAGGACAAATGTTTCCTTTACAGCTCAAGAGTCTTAATTCCTGGACAAATATTTGTTGTAAGGCAGTGGAATCTATTCCTCCATCATTCATTTTTATTTCTACACTGCATTTTCTCTTAAGCGAATATAAACGTAAAGCAATTTACTCTAGAGATTAAGTTTGCATACCATAGGCTATATTTTTCTAGACCTCCTATGATTGCACTGGCCAAAATATGACATGTTAGAAGACACCTGATTACAAGGATTGTAAGAAATGCTATCTTTGAATGACATCATTCTGGATGTGTGAGGACATTTATTTTGAATGTTGCTTTAAAAAAATGTAAGACGTTGAATTTAATATTAGAATATTGTTTTTTGTTAAAATGTTTAAGGACAGGCAAATATAAAGGCAGGTATTTCTGTTGTACGAGACAAGAGCCATTCGTCCTCTCTTTATATTTTATGTTTTTAAGTTTTTTCATTGGCATTTTATTACTGAACAGACTCTCTTGTACCTGCTCTCCTGTAAAGCCATAGTCCAGAAGATCATTGAATCATCTCCAGTAATAAACCACAAGTAATAATACTTTTATTTTATAGACCTATGTTGGACTATTCTTCCAATGCATTCATTTATGGGGCTTTTCACAAACTCTGCTGTGTCGAGCAAAAAGGAGATATGTGTATCACTGCCAAACATCAGAAGTCATCACAAAGTTTTTCTTTGTTTGGTTCAGCACTTTCATGCCTCTAGGCTCCATCACATTTAATGGGATAATTTAAGTTCTTTAGACAGATAGAGATCTATCTTCGGCCACAAACCCTATCCTCATGAACCAACAGAAACGTTTTCTCAGAGAAGAGAAATGATAGGGGCGATGGTGACACTAAAGAAGGACAGCTAGGTGTAGATGAACGAGTCTGGTGGTCTGAGATATTGAGAAGTCTTGTGAAGTCAGACTCCCCTTTGGGAAATGGTAAGGCGGTCTTGAGGAATCCATGATGTCATGAATCATGGATTTGAGCTGGAACATGTCATCAGATGAAGCCCCTTGGTTAATATGTTGTTATATCTCTTATCTGAAATCTTGTCGCTCTTGGTTATAGTGTCAGCTTACCAATAGTTCAGCAAAGGTTCAGTAATTGGAGTGAAAACATTCCAGAATGATATGTTGTATTAGCTGCATCATGTTGTGCATTAAAGGTCAAAGAATTTAAATACATATCTACTTGTATTGTACAGCCTCCCAAGCTTTGCATTAACAATGTCAGAGAACTATAATATTCCTCTCGGACTGTAACAAATTTACAGAACAGCTTAAAAATTATGTGTGCTTTTATCTTTTTTCTATTCTCAGTTACTTTTTTCAAAAATCGTTATTTGCAAAAGAAACTTGATATTAGCACTGTACTATTTACGTGCACAGTGTCATTTCAGTGTGGCGAAGTTCAACATCAAATGTCTCTGCATCAAAATAGACGATGTAATGGAAACTTGTGGAACCTTGTAGAAATGAATTGCAGACATCTTTTTTGCAAGAGCTCACCACTCGAAAGCAGAGAACCGAGATGGTGGGCTCCAGACTAGAAGCCACAAGTCATTCCTAGCCCTCAGCATTGTGTATGACTCATACAGTACTGCACTATAGGGCTTGTGTCACAGCGTCTTGCTACAGAATGAGAGTGTTTCTTGTTTGTTGGTTTTTCATGCAATTCAACTTGATTTCGAGGGCAGATACCAAACCTAGTCTTGATTTTTGGAGAAACACAATATCCTTGTCGAAGGAACAATTCTTACTAAACGAAGCATTAATGTTTTAGATTATGTACAGTTGTTTAACTAACTTTAGACTTTGGTTTGAAAAGATGAAGTCAGTCATCAACCACGAGAATGTCCTAAAGTACTGTGAAACTTCCAAGTTTTTTAAGTTGATCATCTTCATCTTTTGTTCTCCTTCCAGAGGTGATGTCCAATAGAATGGAGGGCATGATGAACTCCTACACACCACTGGCTCCAGCCCAGCAACAGATGGTTGCCATGGAGAATGGTTACAGCACCGATCCCTTCCAGCAGGGCCTCACCCCTCCTCAAATGCCTGGTGACCACATGAACCCATATGGTGAGCATCAATTCAAGAGCTCGTAGCCTCCTCCAGAACTCTGCCTTGTTTGCGCCCTAAAGCTGGGGCATGTTTTGGACCACAAGGTTCAGACATCGCTCACAGAATGCAACCATACCACCCTTCTTTCCTTATGAGATTACACAAACCCATTCACAGGGCCACCACTTCATTTTGAAGTTTTCCTTCCAAATTAATCCAACATGTTTCAAAACCATATCCACTCCATCCACGGTTCCCAGAGCTTCCTGTCTGCTTTCTTCACCCTCCCTGTGCGTAGGGATTAACAGTATAGCTTGTTATACTATGTGACACTGTCTGTTTGTTGTTTTGTAAAGAACCAAACGACGATATGTGGTGCGGCATGTAAAAACAACAATGGTTAACCATGATGGCTGACACCCAAAGCATTATGGGAAAACATCCAAACAACAAACACAATGAGCAAGCCAGCAATTGCCTGGAGAACTGGCCTCATGTGCATTTGTCAAAATTGGGTATAAGGATAGGGTAAGAAGTGAGCAATAATTCCTCAGTCGCTACTTTAAGAGTGAAGCTGCAGAACTCTCATAGCCAACATTCTCAATATTATTGACATTAACTTCAAGCATTAGTCACATAAATCTGGAGACATTGGTCACAGCCAACCTCAGAACAGGTCCCAGGTGTCTTGTCATTCATTCCCTCTGAATGGCAAGGCCCAAATCCCCGGCCTCATCACGCTCTCCAGCTTGGGTTTTATGGGAGAACAGCAGGGACAGACAACATTGCCAGCTCATTAAAAAACCATAGCCCATCAACCTGTCAGTGTCTTGCGGAATGGTGTCATTAAGTACTGGAAAGCGCATTACAGCTAACTGTGCCCACAAGGAAAATGACAGAGCAGGAAGATTAGCTCAGAAGTAAACATTTGCTATTAGCTTGGTTGTTAGCGAGAATCTATTTAGTTTAACAGTATCTGATTGTCAACTGACATCCTTTTGGAATTTGTGATCGCAATCAAATACGTAAGCTGCACAGTTATAAATTTTGCCCAACATTTTGCTTGCTTTACAGACAAGCAAAAGCAAATTTATATGCAAAGCAACACTGAATTCACGGTATACTTTCTTTCTTTTGGCCAGATGTGCTTTGTCTAAGAATCGAATCCATGACTTTGGAGTTGTTTATTAGGTTCTTTACTAGTTGAGCTACAGACAGTCATTTTAGCTATAAATTGAGCTCATATATGCAAGACGTGTCAATGAAGATTTGCTTTGAATGTAACGTTTTCTAATCTTTTCTTTCGCCACAGGAAATGACTCAATATTCCATGACATTGACAGCGACACTTCATTGACCAGCCTCAGTGACTGCTTCATGGCCTCGTCCGAGGCGGGCTCGATGCAGGCAAGGGTGGGAAACCCCATCGACCGACTCTATTCCATGCAAAGCTCCTATTTTGCTTCATGAAAACCTACATGGGCCACAAAAAGCAAAAGTGGGTCACTCACTGCAGTCTCCTCAACATACATCGCCTATCCAGGAAACATAACAGAATCCTCAACAAACATCTAAGACAGGACTTAGACAAACAGGCAAAAAACACAAAAAAGACAAGTGATCTTGAGGACCGGTCGCCCTCATTTTTTCTGCAGTAAAGAGCCAGCTCAGGATGCCCGGTCACCTGAGGCTGTCAGGATTTTTCTAGTTACTTGTAGATTATTTGTACATGACTTTCTCAGAAGTAGCATTTCACCTTATCTTCATCGACTCATGGGGAAAAAAGACTATTGATGTACAGTTCCAGTCACTGAAGCATCAAATATCTGCTCTGAAGCTGTCGTCTGGAGGAGCAGAGGACCAAGACACGAAGCTCATAGTGCATGAATCCATATCCTTGTGATTGTTAAAAAAAATTAGAACATTTTTTTGTGTTGCTCAGATGTTGGAATGTGATGTTTGGACTCAATTTCCTCCTTTTATTGTGTTCAGCATTACATTTCTATCACTTTAATAGTTTAGCCCTCTGAAAGACAGTGTAGAGAACCTTAGAGGAGGGATACGTGTATAGTGTATCAGCGTTTGTAAGGATGTTTGTTTGTGTGTGTGGTCAGGTGAAATGAGTGTGCGTTGCTCTGTGGGTGTATGTGTGGGTGTGTGTATGTTTGCGTTTGTGTGCTGCAGTCTCCTCTGACTGTGATGCTGGACTGTGTGATGGTGCATATATTTGAAAGTCGGTAGGGGACTGTCATTGTAAGCTCGAACCATGTGTATATATACTTTTCCTAAACAAATCATTTGTGCATGTTAAAAATGGAGATCATTCTATTTATTTAACTAAAACATGCTTTTGAAGGTACTTAAACTGAAAAGCTTTATTTAAAAAGGAGAAAACCATGTTAAGTAGATGACACATTCATTTCTCAACACATTTGTATGTCCTTTAATTATGAAATACAATGTATCTTTATTCCAGCAACGTACATCAGAAAACAATGTGCTATTTATTTGTTACAGCTCTGTCATTGTCAAAAATACATTTCCAAATGTGAAGATTGCTAAACTGCCAAAGTCTGTTGGTACAATTAATAAAGTTTTTCTCCTTTACTTTCTAGTATTAACCACCCTTTTTCAATATTCTTATGTTTAATATAAATGTATTTTTAAGATTAATATTAGTTATGTAAAATATTTTCTAGCATGTTATTGAATAATTGAGCAAGAAGAAAATGAAACAGGCTTTCATCCTGTGACGGTTGCACCTTAAATCTACACTGAAATTTTTGGTTAGATTTTTGGGCAGCTCAATACAGCAAAAAATTAATTTTTAGTAATTAATATTTTGTAATAAAAAAATTGCAATTTTTAAAATGGAAGCATAAAGAGAATTTTTATGTATTGAATATTATATTATAGTGTAACCTTGATTTTATAATTTAACTGATGTATACGCCTTATCATAAAAATCATCCAAAATAATAATTATAACTGATAAAAGACACAACTAGAACATGAACAAAACTAAACAAAAAAACATAATGGTTTGCACACATTTTCAATGCATCTTCCATCTCTTACGCATAATTGTCAAAACCCAGAGTGGAAGTTGTCAATGAAGTCAATATGTTTGATATAGTGTGCCTCCTAACAACAATAGGTTTTGAGTTACAGGCGATGGGAACAAAGCTTTGTGAGCATGAATCACACATGTCCTCTGGTGTCACACAAGCACATATTACATGCCACACACACTGAGCTCGTGTGTGCATGTTAGTACAGCCATTCAGCTCTCTTAGGCCATAAATTAATCCAGCTAGATTTAGATGCTTCAGCAGGCAGAAGCCTGAGGCCAGATCTTGTGGCTTGCCGGGTCTACCAGCACTGAAGCAGGTCCTCTCTGAAGATCAGGTGGAGGTATATCACTCCTCTTATCTCCCGCTCATCTGCCACCACAGGTGTTAGTAGGCGCGGCTGTTCCAGTCTCTGTCAGAGCAAGTCTTATCATCAGATCTACCGCAGGAACTCTACCAAGCCTGGATCTATAGTGACACAGCAAAACCTCATATGCAAACCATGGGGAAATGGGTAGCACTTGGTTCAACCCATTGACCTTTGCGTGGCTTCCTCTGAAGGGGCATTTCTATCATTCCTTTGATTCTGAACACCCATTTCTGGTTAAGCATTTGCATTTCAATCAGAACCGTTACTTACAAGTGTGTCTGTGTTGAGGAATCAGTTTTTAAAGGGGGAATTTACCCAAAATTGACTATTTTGTCATTGTTTACTCGCCCTCATTTCAATCACCCATGTGACTTTTTATTCCTCTGTGGAACACAAAAGGAAGTAATTGGATGAATATCTGATTGGGTGGATGCAGTACATTGTAATTCAACCAAGAGTGTCAGCAAGGAAGTATGCATGGCACCCAGATAATTTTCCATGTATTCTGATCGTACTCCCACAGTTTTTGTGAAAAACAACTTGATATATATGAGCAATTTTACAATTAAATTGCACCAGCTGCCATGACACCTTAAAATTGCATTTTTATTTTTGCGTAAACTATCCCTTTAACTCTGTTTGCTGTAAATATCACTTGTTTCATAATGCAAGCAGCTTACATATATTTTTTATTGAGTCCTGAAGTACATCACTGACATTCGGAGAGAATTCAGGCCACAAGTACTGTCATGATTAATGTCATTTATTAGTCATCAACAAATTATTCAGTGGTTAAAAACTAATTTGTATGTGACAATGTTCACACATGCACCTAAGCAAAGGCATGCGTGCATGAGTGGTTTGACTCACATAATCTACACTGACTGTGTAGATTATGTGTTTACATTCAATCTGTAGTATAACGGGCAGTTTCTTAAAAATGTAGCAAGCAGGTGGGTCAAAAGAAAAATAAACGTATGTGTGAAGAACTTTCAATAACAATAGACAAACATTAAAAAGTTATTAAGTAGTGCTACAGTACAGTATCAGTACAGTATCTGTGTTTGTAGGCATTTTGCCTGCAAGGCTGAGCTGTTGTTTCTATTTACTGATTCTTTGCAACAAATGCAACTGCAGTATGGAGTTTTACGAAATTCTTAAACTAATTTCATTTCCGGATTGAACTGTTTGGTTTCAAAGCAGAATGCATGAAATGTTACCGTAACCTGATGTCATGCCGTCCTGAAATTATAAACATGCTCTGGGTATTTTCATAGTCCTTTCATTTTTCATTTGGTGGTGTCTTATTAGATCATTTTAATTGTTGTTCTTTTGCAATGTTTTAGGCATCCTTTGATTAAGTTTAATTACATTCTCATGGAATCTCTCCAGCCAGCAAAGACATATTAACTGTATTATGGCACTTCTTACTGTGGTGGGGTCGCTTCACTATTGGGGGCCCTTAGGAGAAAGATTGAGGGAGAACAAAAGCAGCTTATAACAACATTCTGAGAGCTCTTCTGTGCAGGAAGTTATTCTAAGACACCTTCCAGCACATTAGTAGCTACCTTCTTGGAAAGTTTCTAAACTAGTTGCTAGGGAAACAAGTTCAACCTGACATGGACCCGGATGTTGGGTTAGAAATATTTAAAATTACTGTACCGTTATACATATAATAAAGCATGAGTATAATTCATTAGGAGGGAAATTAAAGTAACTTAATTAAAAATCTTTGCAGCTGGGTGCCACAGGCAATCACAGCTGTGTTGAAATTCAAAACAACATATATTAACAGTGAATATGATATTGCTTATAGAACTGTTGTGTAAAAGCAATAGGTTAATATTATGTAAGTTACATTACAGAAAAACAACAGCCAGATCATCAGATTCATATAATTGTTTTCTGCAAATAAAAATAGTTCCAAACGAAGCAAAACAACAAGCTTTGCTTTGAACACAAAACAGAGTGCCTTTATTCGAGCCATTCCGTAATCACTTCAGATCCTCTCCAGGTTTTCTATTTCCTGTGCCGTCTACATAGTGATACAAAAACAGTAAAAATGTCTAAATGCTGTTATAATAAAAATCATCACTTTTGGAACACAGCCTGACCAATAAAATCAGAGGACTGAAACAAAATATTGTTTAATAGTGGGCATAAACCAAAATGAGTATATCATAATGCAAAATGTGACTGTGTTTTATCTGACCTTACATTTCTGTATCTTTGCTTATCGTACAATATTGTTTAAATCCAGCATTTCCTCACAAAGACCCATATTGTCAAGGGTAACCATTGAGGAGCGTGGGCCACCCTGTAATCAGAAACACAAAACCATGCCACTCATATGTCAGAAATTAGAGTGTAGCTAATTGTGTCCAAACAGAGAGTGAACCGAGGTGAATACAGTTCTGTGTCAGCAACGAATGACTGACCAGAGAGCTTCATCCATAGCACTCCTCAGTATACCTAAGATAGGACAAACGGGGTGGCCCGAGAAGACAAACATCTCCCCTGTAATCTGAGCAAAGACAGGCACGCTTACACAGACGGCATTCGTTCAGCCAGTGAAGTTTTCACACATCCTCTCTTCAGCAGGCCTGGCTCCACATAGGAAATTAGCCTTGTGACAATATTTTCCTTCGATTAACTCATTGCCTCATTTTCAATGTGTGAGACAGTCATGTGTCTATATCACCTTTATACCCCTCACTCCCCTCCTTATGCTGTTCTCGCCAAAATCTAGACTATGAGAAAGCTTTATCTTTAGTTTATTCAACATATTAAATGAATTCACGTTTAAACTTTCTTTTGGTAGCCTCTTAGGTGCACAGCTGGATAGCCGACACTCTGTGAATCTGTTCACACATGAACACATGGGTACTGGGGGATGTAATATTCTATTATTTACCTTGTGTTGTTCCTATAGTGGTCCACAGGTGCACAAGACAACAAAATACAGTGCTGGAAAATAAAACTTAATTCTCCACTTAATTGTCAATGTAAGTACTGTAAAATCTGCTTTTGATTTTATTTTTGCTGAATACTTGGATTTGTAGACAAATGTTATTTTCTATTTAATGCACAGCTCTTTATTGTTTCAACTATTTGTTTTCTTGTTGCATGCAGGTGTAATAGATAGGCAGCCTGCATTCATAATGCATTTTAGCACATATAAATGTGTAAACTATCCCTTTAACAATTCCCACAATGTACCAATTTTGGGGCAAAGTATCCCTTTAAAAACATTCCCACAATCCGCCAATGTGTTAACTTCCATCTTCTTTAGTCATGTGGAGATTTTGTTTTTGCCTCTATGGTATCTCGTCCTTTAATTATAATTTATTCTTCCCTCAGCTAATATATTTTCATCATTGTTGGGCAATCCTTCAGTAACCAAAGGGATTGCAAAACCGCATGTTCTCTGAATCAATTAATTCCAGATTGGGTCAGATAGGCAGGGCCTCTTTGAGTTTGGCTAAGCCAGCCCGAATGCTCTGAGGTCAACGCCAGTCCAAACCAGCAGCAGATGAGAGAGTTTTGGTCTAGAATTTTAGTTGCCTGGAATTCACAATTTGTGAGCATTACCCAGCATCTAAAGGTTCCTGAGAGAAGCTTTTCATGCGTCTACTCTCACAGAGGTGTGAGGGGTTAACCTTGATCATACCTCTAGAAGGTTATGACCAGTAAAGTGAGAAAGGTCATAGAAGCCATCTAAACACATCTACACATAATAGCTCAAGGGCTTCTCTGTCCTTCTGCTGATCCTCACTTTGGAACCCAAGGATATAGTATCAGTGGGTTTTTTTTACTTACATTGGAAAGTTTGGCTGGTTATTGTTGATTACGGTTTCTCTTGGCATCTATTTAAATCTGTTCTCAAGGATCTTGCTGTAGTAGATGGTAATAGTGACTCGGTTTCTCTGTTGAATTTAAAAAATAGCATTTATTAGTACATGTTGGAGGTTCCCATGTACTCAGGTGGCTGATTTTGATGTAGGAACAGGACACCAAGGTCAGAAGTCAGGAAAACACTGCCCATGACCTCGATGGCTAACACTTGCTAGCATCATTACCTTCCCCTTAAGAAACCGTCACTAATTCCTGATCTCTGCTCGCTTCTTATCAGTGTTTCCCACAGAACATGGCTGTTAGTTTTAGATGTCTGTGATAAATCTGTACTATTGGCGGTTTGAGTTTATAGGGTTCAACCTCAGAGCATGTTGTTCATCTCATTTTTAGAGCAACTTTAACATACTGGATCATAAAGAATGATGATATTTTGAGTTTCAGAGATGATAATCAGAGAAATCAACAGGTGGCTGAATTTTGAAAGTAAAAAATATTATAATGATGTTATAAGACATTACAATACAGTTTACATGCTTAATTAGCCCTTTACAGAAAATATGCTTAATTGATTCGTTGATATATTAAACAGGCTGTTTCATTTTTGCTTTTATGACAAATATTGTTGTTCAGGTGAGTGTGCAGACTCTACAATAGGTCATTTAACCCGTCACAAACCTGTCATGCTCTCACTGGACCTCAGACCCTTGACAATTGCACTGTATTTATTGAAAACAATCATCATTGTTCTCTTCTGCACTGGATTATTTAACACCATATAAGTAATTAAAATCCTGGACAGTTTTATTATAAAACTGAAGAATAACGTTATTCCACCTGGACAAATATTCCTACAAAGAATCTTTAGTTGGTCACATAGAAATTTAATTATGTGTTCGAGGGACAACATTAAAGTCATTATTTACATGCCACTTAAGTGAGACGAAAGATAATTATCTTGTGCGCTATGTGGACATACAGTGTAATCTGATAGCTGTCTGTCAACCTGCCTGACGTTAAATGCAGAAGCTAATCTGTCAATGAACCCTTTTCAGATAAAACAGTATGTGACAATAGCAGAGCTCTGTGGAAAGCACGTATAGAGGATCAGATTACCCAAGAGGTTTACAAATATATTTAGAAATAGCTTCTCCTTTTTTTTACCTTTTATTCTAGATTTCATGACAGGCAGCCTGCATTCATAATGCTCATTTGCGTGTGTACTGTAAATTTATTTGAAATTCAATATATTGAATTGCCATAGCAAGGTGCTTCTGGTCTATGTTACAGAACTTAAGGGTGCGTCCTTATGCCTATTTTAACCTATAACACTGCACAGGACAGGAAATCAGCACTATGGTGTTTTATCTCAGATGTACCCCACAACGCACCACCACTGGCCTGTAACTCTCAAGCAAAAGAGGTACAAGTAGATTCACAGTAAATATTCATGTCAACAGCCAATGAATGACCTGGAGAGAATTCTACCCCTGGCACAACCTGTGTCTCTATTTTAATTCTGGAGTTCTAATATCACCAATAAGAGCCCCATTATGTGAATGCTCATAAAGCTGGTGCTGTCTTGTAAGGCTTAAGTAAGCTCCCCAGACGTCGTCCTGGTTGGAGGTTTTATTGATGATGTTACCCAGTCAGGGTGAAAAGTATGCTGTTACTTTTTAACCTTGCTTAATAATGACCTTCACTAAGTGCTGCATTAGACTTATTTTCATGTATTTCTTGGTAAAGAAAAAATATTTCATGGCTCTGTGATTATGCAATATTGATAAGATATGTGAGAATTTGAGAGGTAAATTTGACAAGGGTCATTTGTTCTTAACCTCATGCTGTCTATAAGAAATAACTGAGATTTCATTTCTTTTTTTGTTTGTTATAGGAAGACAAAATAAGAGGACATTGACAACACACCTGAA
>JAZGTJ010008668.1:0-20612 GCA_036877575.1 Botia almorhae
TTTCCAATATGTTCCGTTATAGCTCAGCTGGGTTTCCTGACCAGATGGATTACCTCCTCAGGCTCATGGGACCTCCACTTTTATCAGCAAATCCCACAGAGACACATTTATACAGCCCATGCAATCTGTACATCAATAAATGAAGTTAAGAGTCCGATCTGAATCTTTTATTTCCCTGACTAACACATTATTTAAAATCGTGCTTAATTATGTATTTGACTAGAACAAATGTGAAATACTGTCCAAGTATTTAAATGTATTACAAATAAAAAAGTACTGTATTACTACACACTAAACACAAAAAAAGTTATTTTAATAACTAACTAACTAGCTGGTAAGGAAAAGAAGCTATTTATCGTTACCATTTAACTTTAATTTAAAAACAAGTCCAAAAGGAACTAAGTTTTTTGTTTTCAGTTACAGTGTCAGTTTTAAGGTAATAAAGAGAAATGCAATATAGACATAAAGACACACTTCCTTAATTACTGTTTATTTTGCTTTTTATAACAGGGAAACGCTTTTTCACCATTGCTGATCCCTCTTTGACATCTGCAATTTGCAGCAAAACCATCAAGCCATTTATCTTTATGTTGTAGCTCTATTTCTGAGCTGTTTCTTTTTGACTCATAAAACCCATAAAACAAGTGGAGGCACTGGCAGCATCTTCAAGGCTGGATACACCTCTATAGGTTCACTAGCTTGGATTAATGGCATTTGGTCCCAGAGTTTGCTCAGCAGTCTCAGAGACAGGAACAGCACTACGTCCTTTTAAACAAATAACAAAGGCTTATCATTTATCTGGCGGCATATGGGCCAGACCCCCTCTGTAGCAGGCCTGCTCTCTGTGGCTCCTGCCACTACTGTTGTCCTGTTGATTCCATTGTTGACATAGTTGTCCTGCCATGAGGAGGTATAGTCCACAGGGTAGCAAATGCTTTTCTTCATTCTCTTCCGTTTTGGGACTTCCAAAATCTCCAACAAGCAAGTAGACTAAGTGATGTGAGTTTGAATATCTGGTTTTATTAAATTAAGATTAGGTCAGCATGGTTAGTAGCCCATGTAGATCCTGGTTTGCTGCTTTGCCTTTCCTGAACAACTCAATTATTATGACCATAAGTTAATAAAGACTTGTCATGCTTTCTGTGACGTGTATATGCGACGGAATGTCTGATTTGTTGCACATATTACAGGTGACAATGGTCCATACGAGATGCTGTGAGTGAACAAAGGCAGAGTGGACAGCCATGTTCCTGCCCAAGAAAAGGTCAGAGGGTGCACATGTAGTCATCCCCATAGCAACAAAGCCCCTCACCCCTGAGAGCAAATGTATTGTCATAAGGGCAGAGGTCACGGCGCTCTCCATATGGTCGTGTGCTGCATAAGTCATTGATCTGTCGGGATGCACTATAGGAATTCAGAAAGTGTCTCGGAAAGAAAGAAAATGGACAACTGCTCCTAAATAACATAAATGCCTCCACACCAGCACAAATAGCAGCATTCTGGCCTGATGGTAAACGAAAAGAGCGGGAAGCCGGACTGCCCACACACTTGTGCTTGAATAGTCAAGACATTTGACCCACTGAAAACATGGTGAAAATTAAAGCACTACAAACAAGAGACCAAAAGGACACAGAGGGTGTTTATTCATAATCTTTTGCTAATATTGCATCCTTGCCACAGTGAAAAACATCAGTACTTTACAAAAACAAAGCAAAATTATTATTTTTTTTTAGATAAATCTGTTTACATTCAAATTTAAATCAGTAGTTTTTTTAAATGATACAGTATTAGACAATTGTGAAAAAATCCGCTTATTTATATCTGTACAATTGTTAAAATAACAAATATAAAGTTGATTGGTAAGACAGCGCTAAGTCACACAAGTCTTTTCACGGATTTATGCGTGTCTGTAGTTTATCAGTGATTTATAAACAAGAGCAACCTGCACACTTTTTGTTCTTGTCACCAGTACTCATTAAAAAAAAAGGAAATTCACACCACAGCAAAATATTATCAAGTGTGTAGTGTTTGAGTGGAGTGTCAGCCTGCTTACAAAAATGTATGGTAACATTTTCTCTTCTCTAAACAAAAAGTAAAAAGAAAATCTTACATAACTGTACGTTTTTATACGTCTAGATGCTTTAGAAAAAATCCAACAGTTTCCAAAGTTTCACATAAATTTCACCTAAAGTATAATCTCTTCAAATTCATGCTAAAACAAACCCAATTTCAGGCACTTGATGATTTTGTGGACATTCAGCGACTCAGCTGTCCTCATTGGAATGGGTATGGGTTGGGGTGGAGAGTTGTTCGTAGCTGGGTAGACTGTCCTGCTTGTGTGGCCCTGGGGCCTCTACTGGCCTGTGGACACTACCACCACACTCCATTCCTCTGGCTAAGTCACCCTGACTCTCCCTGACCAACAGGAGGTTTAGAGACTCTGCAATGCGGTTTAGTGTCCTGTCCATGTGTGTGATCTGTGGGAAAAGGAGTGTGTGGCCTCAGTAAATCCTTCAAAACATTGTCTAAAATAACGCCGTCACAACGTCTGTGTGCTAATTATGTCAGGCAATCTGTTAATGTAATCTGTAACAAATCAGCAATTGAAGAACGACCTATATGTATAGTCTAGCAAAGGCAACAAATCCATTCTTCATATAAAGTGAATGCGATTAAGGAACATGGAGTGGTCATGATGATCAAAAAGGTGATGATGAACGGCCTAAACTGATCCAGCTAAATGACATGATCACAGCAGTCATTAAAACTGAAGTGTGACATCATACTGTTGTTTTAAATGCAAACTATCATCTTGGTCAGTACTGTCCTAATTTGTCATTACATCACTTTAAGCACAAGACAATTTTTCAAATGCCAAACATATTTACATATTGTCCACTGTGTAAACTCTTTATTATGATTGCCAAAGTAGCTTTCTATGCAATTGTCCAACAGGGAACATTTTCGGAACGTTGGCTAAAAAAAGTTCTTGCCGTAACATTAGTAGAATTTAATAGAGTTTAATATATCATATCAAAAGTAGTTAGTGGAATGTTTTAAAAGCTTTACAGCTTAAAACAATTTTGAATAACGTTCTTATAACAAACAACAATGCAAATACAACTAAAAAACTGGACAATAAAAAAATTTGGACATTCCTAGAACTTTTAAAATAAAATGTTTAATGTTTTTGTTACTTAATGGAAATGTTAGGGAAACATTCCTACAACCTAAAATTATTTCCTGGGTATGTACGTTATAACTAGCAAGGAATGTTTTTGAATAATTAATGTTTGAGAAGCTGAAAAATATCAGACGCATATTTGTAATTCTTCATTTTACAGTTGGGGAGCCAAATGTCATGAGGTTCCATCCCCTGGGTTTAAGCTAAGTGATGTGTGGAGCCAGGGCTGTCTACACCCCATTAGAAATAACCAGACGAGTGTCTCCATGCTGGACCACAGTTTATACAATGATAGTGCTGCCACAGTCGCACACAAACAAATGTACACATGCACAAACACACACTGCCATACAGCTTACGGCAGGAGGTCCAAGCATGTAAACATAAAGAGTCGCTCCCCATGTAGACAAGCATGCAAATATGTACACTTCTAACCGCAGAGAAACAACAAGATCTTGAGTGAGACATGACCAAAAGCAGATGATCACTGATTAGCATGTTACAAAATCATGTACTGCTTATCATATTTCATTAAAGTGCTTATATTTGTCAGACCATATGTATCACAAGCATTAATAAATGCCATAAAACCTATCATGAAAGTTTCTGAGGAAACTGTATACCTGTGTTGACTGAGGACTGTATAAATGTATTTAATATTTTAAAACAACTTTAATTTCAATGAAATATTAAACAAATCCCATGAGAATGCAGTCGGAGTGTTAGCAGTACAGTAATGAATTACTTGAGGCGGGTGTTTGCATAAAAGTTAGGGCTATTTGTTCCTGTTTATGCCAGACACTGCCTGCTTCCTGTTTATCACAGAATTATGGGAACACTGTGTGACAGTGTAAGAGGCAGGGCATCCTGTCATCACCGAACGCTGTCCACACAGACTCACAAATGACAAATTTGCATGCAGATCTGTACAGACAAATGTCAGACAGTGTTTCCTGCTAGTGTTGTGCTGAGAAACACATTTAACTCGGGCCTTCTCTGTGCACAATTCATTATTATTGCCACAGAGAGATGAGATCAGGAACAATTCCACAGTCCTCTGCTTTTTTAACTGTTTTTATAGTCTAATAACCAATGTCTCCCTCAAGATACGTCAGCTATGAAAATAATTAAAAGATAAAATTGCTTGCAAAAACCCTCCGTTCAAAACACTCCATTAACATTTTAACAGCTTTCTTTGAAAATCTGTGAAAAAGTCAATAAAAGATGACTTAGTGCTACTTAGTTAAACATCTACACAACAGAAATGGAGGCAGAGGGAGAAAGAAAGTGGATGAGATAATGTGAATAAGCGTGTACGCTGTTTTGAGTCTGTGTCTGGGATGAGTGCTGTTTGTTAAAGGATTTAAAGCTGGAGTGGCAAATGAACAGGAGCAGAGAGAGTGTTTGTTGAGCTCCTGAATCCCTGTCTTTCTGGGAGGCCAACAGATCTCTTACTTTACACGCACTTGGTCACACACACAAGCCGGAAAGCTGCTCTTTTTAGGCTCTTAACACCCTTATCAGCACACATCACTCACAGGGAATGTCTGAGCAGTCATCAAAAAGTGATGTTTGAGTGAGGGAAGAGAAAGAGAGAAGTTCATTAAGCCTCCAGGTGAAACCTTGATGAATGAAGCTTCAAGATCTTTATCTGTCTTTTCTCTAAAATCAATTGTGTTGCATTTTGGAGTGATCTGAATCTTGTTTTTGTTATTTCAGTGATTTACTTGCTTGGTTTTTGGCCAGGCTTATAGCTCACTGAAATGTGAGATTTTGTGATACTGTCTGTATGGAGGTTTTTTAAGAATTCGAAATCCTTAATAGTTAGAAAGTGAAGATTTGTTCGTCCCATGCTTTGGCCAGAACAAAAATGCCATAAATCTCATTCGCACTAAATTTATCCAAATCCCAATCTGGCTGAAGCACAAATATTTAAGAGCTTTACCTTCTCCTCCATCCTGTTGAGTCTAGAGCCAATAGTGTTGGTGCCTTTGTCCCTTAGGCGCTCTGCAGAAGAACAGCATCAGGAGAAAACATGAGAAAATACTCGACAAACATGATTATGAATCAAGACTACAACACAACAATAAACAGTAAGATAAACAGTCGAATGTGATGGTTTGCTGCATGGTAGCAAAACATGTCATGCATGTAAGAGGGAGACACAGAGTGTGTTATAAATGGTCCAGCTTTACCTGAACTTGTCTGGAAGAGGGACAGCTTTCCTAACGACTGATCCATTCTGTCGGAGCCCAGCGGAGCACAGGATGTGTTCATGGATGGAAATGGCAAATGGAATGTAAGAGGAATCATACAAAAGAATGGATTTACCTGTAATCCATTGCCTAGACTTCCGAAGAAAAATGTGCCCATGCTAAAGTACATATATGCTTTACATAAACTGAGTTCTGAACCCACCTTCTCTGTAGCTCTTTGATGCGCACCATGAGGTGGAGGTGACCCTGGGAATATTGTTCAATTACATCTCTGACATCGTACGGCTTACGTGCTTGCTGCAAATACACACACATGTTGGCTTTTCATATTTAATGGGGACATTCCACAGACGTAATGGTTTTCATACTGTGCAAACTGTATATTCTATCCCTCTGCACTAACCCTACCCATAAACCTTTTAAAAAGATTCTGTAACATTTATTGGCTTATTTTCTCATCAGGCCTTAACAAATGTCCCCGCAAGGTCAAACTGATATTACTATAGTTGTGGGGACATTCGTTCCTAATAACATAGTGAATACCAGGACACACACACACACACACACAAACCAGTTATTGTAATATCCACTCATGACTGGCAGTTATTTATTCATTTATTTATTTGATGGGTTTAATAAACTCGTAAACTTCCAGGCATAAGACATTGTGGCAAATTATAAACTAATAGCAATTTACTTAGTAGTGAACATTTAGGTTAATTACATTAACCTCATTAAAGAATGAGATCACCACAATGTTGAACTCTTTTGACTTGTGATGCAACCAGCTGCAGATCAAACAAACCTCAAGGGCTCAAATCTTCTCCTGATTGTCACCTTTGAGGAAAATGATTCACATCTGCTGACACCAAACAGACACCCCTGATCAAACGCTCGCTGCATTTGGAGCAGATCTAGCACAGGTGATGACGCTCGTGGCTGTGCGAGTTTATTTGAAGTTTCGACTAACGTGGAAAATGTGTCAAGCTCCACGTTTGCTACACAACCTAAGTTCAGTTTGATTAGTGTCAATAAATTATGCAAACGTTTACACATCTCCGGCACAAATGAGCTAATTCAGGAAGAGCTAGAGCCATTGGAACAAGAGCAAACATTGTCATGACATCAGACGTAGCAAATCTAGCCAGCAGCATCTAACAAACACTCCAAGTGTGTGTTCTGTGTCGCAGGAGTGTGTGAGAGGAGGGAAATAAGAGCGCTGGGAGATAACTGAGGCTAACAGGTCAAATAAAAGGATGTAAGACGATGGGAGGGCAAAGAGAGAAGACAAATAAAGTGCAGTAACGAGTATCATGTGTCACACAAAAATGGGAAAAGTGTATAGGATCCTCTGGCATTAGCAGGTTTTTGAAAGACCCATGATGGGCATCTGCTGGGCCCGGGGTGAAAATCCAGTTTACCCTCTTGTTCAAGATTTTATCTTTAGTATGTGAATAAACACATAAATCAATGATTTGACTGAAATTCCTCAAGAAATAATTTAAGTCACACAAGTTACTTTCAAAGCTCTCGGAGCAGATTCTAGCAAAAAAATCTGTATGCTCATAGTAAGACTGTAATGTCACACTTCAGATGCGTTTAGAATGTGTGTTTACAAAAGAGAAGAAACAATCTTACCTGGAACTTCTTCTTGGCCAAAAAGTAGCGCATCCTCTGGATCACACGGATGGCCATTCGATGAGAATCTCGTAACCTGTGTGTGTGTGTTGGGATTATCACAGAGAGAAAGACAGATACTTTAAATTTATTTTGTATTTATAGTCCAAAACCACATTATGAAAACTGTTGTTGTCAAACTGCATAGTGAGACATAATAACTAAAATTTTAATGTGGATGTTTTTCTAGAGTCACTGAAGTGGTGGCCAACATTATGGTAATATATGTCATCCTAACTAACTTACTATAATATCATGACCTTTCACATTTTCTAAATCATTTGCAAAACAATCCTATCAGTCTCTGACAGGCCCTCAGGTGAAGCCAAAAGCCACTCCAGATGCTGTTGATTTGGACTGGACTTCTGCAAGTGGTCATTGAGCACAAGGGTCACGACCAGGACACAGTGTCTAAGAAAAAATACAAGGCTTTCTGCTTTTCAAAGCTTTCCAAACACAGAGCGCTGAGATTTGGTGGGGGAAGGAGGTTGACTCCCAAGAGACCCAGGGTTATCTGGGGGAACAGGCCATTGTCGCAAAGAAAGATGAATCATCATATACACTGCTAACACGGAAAGTTTGCAGAAAGTTATCGTTCTTGCAGTAATGTTAGTAGAACATTTTTAACGTTATGTCATATTTGAGTTAAGTTGTTCAGTATTCAGTTCAGATCAGTATTGTTGTCTGGTTTCCAGTAAAAACATCTAAACATTCTCAAAACACAATCGATTCTGTGGTGGCTTTAAAAAGTTACATAAATAAAAAGTTTGAAAAACATTCTTTTAACCACGCAATAACGAGCAACATCTAAAAAACTGGTTCCTAGAACTTTCAAAATAACATTGTTACTTAATAGAAATGTTAGAGAAACGTTCTTACAACCTAAAACTGTTAGCTGGTTAGGTACACTTTCCCCTTCATGTATGCTCCCACGTGGCAGTCTATATGTGATATGTGCCTGTATCGTGTTAGCGTGCTAAGGCTCATGTCTGTTGCATGTCACTCTGACAAAAGACAGAGTGCACTTGCACACGTTTCTTTAAAATGCATTAGCAGCAGACTGGCTGTAGGCTATCAAGCCTCATTGACTTAATGGACATGGCTGCCTGACAGTTTCTGGTTTCTCCCTGGCTGGGGGCTACAGGGAAATGAGGGATAAGGCATATGCCATGCTCCAGGCAACTGCCAATTTACTGCTCTTTGGTGCCCTGCTCAAGACTTCCATCACTATCCCTCTGGGTAATTTGCCTGTGGTTAGATTGCAGGTCTCCTCAGCTTTGAGCATTATCATACTCTCAGCTATGCAGATGTCTATTCATTTGCACTTGCATGACAAGAGAAGGAAAGAAGGTAATGGAAAAACTCCAGATAGCAGAATCCCAGGAGCTCTTTTGCATACTAATCATTTTATACAACGAATGACTAAATCATATTTTTTAAATGGAAATTCCAACATTTGATTGGATGATTGTTGTATATTTCCTTGGCATTTAAAGTTTTTCTATGCCATGTGAAACACAGTCAGTTTGCATACACATACAGTACACACACAAATGTACAACTCTTTTGGGCAATAAATGTTATCTTGGCCTGTGTGATATTAATACGCAACTGACTTTGATACTAACGACACGCCGTCACTTCTCACCAGCGTCGTTTATTTCAAACCACAAAATCTAAACTGATACCCTCAAGCTGTAATGTGCCAGGAGTCTGCACAGAGTTCAGGAATCATACCTCATTGGGTGTTTGTCATTCCTATAGAGCATGAACAGGAGAGAAAGAAAAAAGAGAGAGAGGGAGGACACAAGAGATAGAACATGGGAACCACCCCATCTGTCCCTAAGGCAGCGCCACTTCCTCTCTTCAGTCATGGTTACCAGCATAGCAACGCTGGTCTCATGACCTCAGCGGGGTCACCATCTGCCTCTAGTGCTGGCACAAAGCCTGGCTAATGGTGAACACTGGTGGAGACTTATGCAAAGGGAGAAAGACTCCCACTGGGACAGAGGGAGAGAGAAAGAAAAAGATGGAGAGAGACATACAAACAGACAGGCAGAGAAAGAAAAAAGGAAAAAAATCATATGAGGTCTTCTTTCTGTCACTGGCAGACTGCAACTCTCTTCCGTTTCTCAATCTTATTTTGTTAAAATCGTCCGCTAAACAATAGCAGCCAGATGTGAGAGGAATGACATATCCACTGGAGGGCCACAGATGACTCAGACACTCGTCTAGACAGACCGCACCTGCACTGGGTTTCTTCATGTACTGACATCGTGGTTTTAAATAATTTGTCAAAATAATCCCACAACGATGATTCCAGCGAACAATATTGGGTTGTATGAAAGTTTCCCTAATGTTTTCATAAAATATGAAACTTTATGTTCTAGGACTGTTTAAAACGTCCAGTTTTTTAGATGTTGTGTTAACGTTACTGCTTGGTTCTAAGAACGTTATTTAAATAACATTCTTGATATATAATTTTAAGTATTTTAAAAAATACGTTACTGCAAGAATATTTTTGATGACCTTGAGAGAACTTGGTTAGCCAATGTTCTGAGAACGTTCCATGTTAGCTGCGATGTCACAATCAACGCATCCTGTAAGACTGGGATGATTAAAGGTGTCAATGCTGTCAATGTTACATTTTGCACAGACCTCAAAGTGAAACTGTGCTCTGAAGGCTTCCAAATCAACACAAAATGATAATGCAGTCTGCTAAAGAGATAAGCCAATCAAAAGCTGCCATTTTATTTATTTATCAGTTGTCAGATACAGAGATATGACTTTGCGTGCTTGTCCTTGTAAATAGTAACTGATGTTGTACTTGTGACTGTGGCCATCATAACTACGCCAAACAAAGATCAAAGAGGTGTATCGTGGGACAGGAAATAGACATGTCATTAGTACCATCAACACTTCAGGCAAAAGCCTCTAATTAAGTAACAGGGTGTGTTCAACAACACTTGGTCAGTTTGGTCTCTACACGCAATGTTGGAAAATGATGTCAACTATTCTATGGATCTCTCATCCACCAATACCCATTTGTGGGGGAGACACCTGATCTTAGGTCAGCAACTGCATTTGGGACTGAAACTAATTTTGTGCAGCATCTTCTGTATTGATTAGAGTAAACGGATGTAATGCTGGGGGAGGATGGCGGAAATTAAGAGGGTAATCATGGCACGCTTTAGCGAGATGAGGCAGAACAGAATTCTTGTGGTACCATAAAAAAAGAGCCGTGAGAATGAATATTAACTGAACCTGCCGGTCCAATCCTGAATTTGTGATGTTTATTTTTTCCTGTGTGTGTTTACGTGGAAAACAAGGACCCATCATTTGCCCAAAGGGCCCCGGCTAATCTCACTGTAATCAAAAGTAGACAAACAGGAAACTTAACAATCAGTGGGCTTCACTCTAATCTTGTCGCAAAACAGTACCCATAAACACACATGCTCGCACCAACATTGACTAGTAATGAACAGAGTATGGGGTGTGTAATATCACCGAAACATGACAATATGCAAGCATTTCTGATCAGATTTGTCCAATAGCCAATTTTCTTATTTCTTTTAAAACATTCTAGTAGTAACATCTAAGACAAAGTCTTAAATATGAAACCTAACTGAGAATAGCATATTCTTATGTATATAGCATTTATATTATTGTCCTCAGGGTAGGTAACTGATGCAAGACGTAAAGAGGCCTCTGTTATCCTAACAGAGCACCGACCAGCAATGTTAAGTTTAAGAAATTAAAGGCATGATATAACTTACAACTGAGTTATCCTGGATAACAGGGAACGTTCTCAGAATGTTGGTTAACGTTCTTTAGAAGTTCTCCCAAAGTTATCAAAAACGCTCTTGCAGTAACTTTAGTAGAAAACGCTATCAATAACGTTAATACAACATCTAAAAACTGGATGTTTTGAACATTTCTGAAGCATTTAAAATAAAATTTTAGCATTTTTGTTACAACAGAAACATTAGGAAAATGTTCTTACAACCTTAAGTTGTTAGCTGGGATACAGAAAGAACCGCCCAGATACTAAAACCCTCCCTTATGTTTTGTTGTGTCATATGATGAATCACAAACACATGTCAATTACCCCAGTGTCCCCCACAGAGGACATGTGCACTCATCTGACTTGTCTCGGCGAGTCAAAAGATGAAGACCTTTGTGTGGCGGTGTTGCGCCACAGGCTGCAGGATCGTGGCACTATGGCACTAAAAGGCTCATGGGGGCCCTGTGTGTCTAAGAATAGCTCTGTGGAAGAGGAGGGGGGAGAGCGCACTGATTAGTCTCCGTCTGAGAATCCTTTAGGGGGGTTCTGCGCAGCAAAGTACATTATCCCAAATATCGGCACCGTCTTCCTCCTCCAGCTGAAATGCCTCAATGATATTTTAATAAGTGGTCAGCTGAGATAAGGGCCACTGACGCTATAATGACTGATAATTGCTGATCAGAGTACAGACGCTGGATGATGGTAAGGGCTCGGGGCAGTGTCTGGGCTGTTGGCCAGAAGCCATCACACCCACACGCACACACAAAGACGCGCGAGCGCAAGATGCTCGCGCACACACGCAGCAGGGGTTCCTCTGGCTTCAGCCGAGCAAAGATCTCTTTCATCTTGAGCATCAAAGGGCCAGAGCAGTATGTAGAGTATTAAATGTCCTTATGAAGAGTGACACAGAGGGACGCAACGTTTACTCTGACGTTGAGCCCTTTGCAGCTATACACCATGACTAAATGGCTTATGTCCCAAACTTGAGGCCTCATATGATCCTAAACATTACAACAGCAAAGAAACCCACAGTGTTCATCGCGGCGCAGGTCCTGAGACACCACCAGGGGCCTCCCAGTCTATTGTCATATCATGTTGCCAACTAACAAAGTCACTAACGTAGCTAGACCCTCAAAAAGAAACTCGATATGGCCCGTTGATATTAATTTCAGCAAGTAAAGTGAAAATATTCATAGACAACAAATGTATTGTTGAGGAAATTACACGCAATTACACGACAGTAAAGCAAAAATTCCTCTGTTTGCTGTGGAGTCAATATATTTTATGATTAAAAGATGAATATGAGGTAAAAGTACTACATTTTGTTATTTGGCTGTTTCAAGACATCAATACTTTACCAATTTAGAAAAACAGCAGTTTCATTCCTTTATCTAATGTAAGTATTGGGTCAACTGGCTCGTTTATGTTGCTAGGCGTTCAGCTGTGTCCTGTTGCATTATTTGTTCACACATTAAAAGCAGGGAATCTGTAGTATCAGTTCAAGCCATTGCTCCCTGCAGTCTTGTGTTCATTGAGAACACACATAAGCCAAGATGGAGACGAGGGAGCTAACTCTGACAGAAAAGCAGTGAAAATTGTCCAAATGTGTATATTTTAATCCGAAAAGATTTCTTGACAGTTTTCTCTTTACTGTCCCGATACTTATGGAGGGCACAGCATATAGGTGGCACATGAGTGTAATTTAAAGATCCACAAACATAAATATCGCAAATATATATAGAGAGAAAGAACAGAAAAAATAACTGAATTAGAATACTTGCTGGCAACTGCCGTTTACAAGACTTTGTTAGATTACTTGTCAAGTTCACTGCGTGCAGTATTACGAAGTTATACAGAGTCTTGCTGGGCTCCTGGTCTGACAGCAAATGAAAAAATCATCTGGGATGTGTCCCTTCTTGCTGAGTAACTTTGTCTCTCTGTCTGTCTCTCTTATTCACTGCCTGGCTGACTCTCGCTCCATGTCCCTCGTTAGCTCTAACACACTGTAACGAAACACAATTACTGTTAAGGGGGGAAGAAAAGGGGCCGTGACGGGCAAGATAAAGAAACTTGTGCTGGCAAGCCGCGCTGAAGAGGCATTAGTGAGCCAATGTTTCTGTCCTATTCAGCACGTCTCATACACTGCCACACACTCCTATACACACACACACATACTCATATTACACACAGTATACTCAATACTAACAGGCAAACAGAAGAGAAACACTGCATGTCTTTATGATGGTCAATACAACCTCTGAATATCCCTCAAAAATTCGAAAGAGTTAAAATAAGTGTTGCTCAAAAATACATACAAATTCTCAGCTTACAAATTTGGGTATTAAGAACATTTCCATTGTTAGAAAAACTTAAAAAATGTTGTTCTGAATATTATAAGAATATTCAAAATGTCAGTTTTTTTAAATGTTGTATTAACATTATTAATTGGTTATTAAAAAGGTATTTTAAACTTCTTTTTAATTCTGTTTAATTCAATGTTCCATTGACAACTTTAAAAAAATACATATACGATACATAACATTAAATAACATTCTACTAATGTTACTACAAGAACATTTTTGTTAACTTTAAAAAAACGTTTTTGGAACATTCCCTGTTAGCTGGGTCATTGCTCTGTAAGACAGGAGTGTTTCTAACAAAAGTCACTGTTGCAGCTCTTAGCCCAGGAGCCCATTACGACTGGAGCTGCTTGTCAATCAGTCTATTGTTGGCGTGTGTGGAGCTGCAGACAATGGCTCTTTGTCTCTGGACCAGCGTAGACGGCCTGGCTTTGCCTCTGCCACTAGAAGTCCTTCTCTGTTTACCGAGAATAAATCAATCTTTTCAGCCCGGGTCTCCTTTGGTAAACCTCACACCACACCACTACAAGACTGCTACAGCAGATATGTGCAAGTACAAATGGGCACTTTTAGATGCACCTGCGTTCACTTTGATTTCATCATTAAACCTGTGCACAACAGTTTATTTTCTTGGATCCAGAAAGCCACAAAAGGTGCTTTTGTGTTGGATGTAAAGACGGCTTTCTACAAAATGGCCCAAAAAATTCAAGACCCTTAATTAATTATTTACCACGTCTCCCTGCGCCATAAAACAAATTTCTTCTTTATCAAGTGCCAAATTGTTCGTAGTTATGCTTTAAAAAGTGTGTGTTACGGAGTCATTATAACTTTCAATGTGTGTTTTAGGAATGGAGTCTGAGAGATGTTTCTGTCGCATTGTTCTTCCCCCATCCCCCAAAGCAGGCAAACTGTTTCAGCTGCATGAGGAGGTTTTTGTGCCTCTTCCACTTCTTAAGTTAACAGCCTAGGTCAAAGGCCAGAGCAGGACAAACGTCCTAAGAGAGAGGGTAGGAGCAAAGAGTAGAGGAGCAGAGAGGAGAAGTGAGGAGAAGAGAAGAGTGGAGAGGACAGGAGGGGAGAGGGGTTGTGCCTCTGGTCTTTTTGAGTCCCCACCCTACTCTGCTGGACATAAACAAATAAACATGCACTCACACCCACAGTGAGCACGAGAAGAAAGAGAGAGAGAGAAAGGGAGAGAGAGAGGGAGGGAGGAGGGAGGGAGAGAGAGGGAGCAGGGGAGAACAGAGAGGCAGAGAAAAGCCAGCTGTTACCATTGCATCACAGTGTGAGGCGAATGAAAGCTCATTAAACTTCAAAGATCAAATGAAAGCTTGTAATGACAAGACTCCTTTGTAGAGGAGATGCAATATGTCTCCTAAGAATGAGGATTTAGAGAGGAATCATACCTCAGACAAAATTATATATGGAAGATCTAGTTAAAAATCCATCCAGTTGCTTTGGTGGAAAATGTCCAAATTATTAGCAACCATATATTTTAGTGTACCAGCAACATCATAAGAATATAATTTTAAAAACATTTTAAGAAGAATATTATTACTCCTTCAGATAAACACAAAAACAGCACAAACGGATATGTAGCTCAACAAATCACAGCCATTCTAGACTAAAATCTCACCCTCTAAATCTGACTCTCTCTCTCTACTGAATCTCTTTTCTGTGTATCCTAAGGTTATCACAAGGTTATGTATGGATTTAAAAAAACATTTTGTTTGCATGTACATCACCTGTATGCACAAAAGGCACACACACATAATACAGCAATAGTATAACTGTCTCATAAACCACAAGAACAACTCTTTGCATTGAATTAAATATGAGCATAGTGAGGGTTCCGTTCTTTAAAAACACCTCCACTGCCCCCTTGTGGTTTTATAAAAAACAAAAGCAGAAAAAACTCTTTGGAACGTTTGCATTTTTAAAGGTTTCAGAAAGCAACACAACAGGTCTAAGGACAGACACTGTAGAGTGGTGGATCCCAGTACCACAGGCATCATAAACGTAATGATCCACTCTCTAGATGGACTTTACACCCCCCACAGAGACACGGTTCATTAGATTATTCAGGGAGTGGACCGGTCTATTGCCTGTGTAAGTAAACACTTTGCTGTGCACAGACTCTGCGCTGTTCCACATGCTGAACAGTTAATGGGCCACAGAGATTCTGATAATGACCCCTCTCAGGCAACCTACAGTCTGCCGCATAAACACTCTTCATGGGAATGCTTTGAGGCACAGAAATGCACACCAAACATGCACTTCTTTGAAACACAGAGCTTGATGTGGGTGGGCTTCTAAAGCTCAGATCTGCTCCAGCGGAGACGGCGCATGTGTGTTAAAACTGTTTTAAAGGTTTGAGCTGGGAATCAAAAGCGTGCAGAGATTAGCAGGCTGATTAGACCCTGTTTGCATTTACAGAGACAAAAATGTGAGTGTGAACTACTGGTAAAGGAGTGTGTGAACTCTAACACCACCAATTTAACACCTTATTTTTCACCAACATTTGATGGTTCATTACATGTTATGTTCTCTGAAATGGCTATGGAAGATTATAAGCAGTGGGAATTGGGGCAGAAAGTAACAAGTATTTTGGACAAAAATGCCATTGACTGTGACAGAAATACCCTAAAATTAAAAATTTCAGTGGTGTAATGAATGCCTCTTTCTTTTTTGTAATTTCTCTCATTTATTTCTTAATAAACTATTCTAGGCCAAGTTGAACACATTATTGGACGAAATAAATTGATGCTGAAATTTATAAGGTAACAGACTATTAAGATTGAGACCTGCAATGTTTTGCTTTAAAAGGATGACACAGTAAATATTATAAGGTTACAAAAACACGCCTAAAAATATGCCCTTATAAAGATAAAAATGCCCCTTAAAGTTTAGAGGGCAAATTCCCCTTAATAGAAAAGTTTAAGATAATTTGGGATAACGACATTCTGGTAGTTTTCTGACTCTGGTCGGCCCAACGCTTGAATAATTGACTGCCTCCTGTCTACAGCAGTCAGAAAGCCTCAGTTTAAATTGGACCAAAAATGTCAAGTTCTTACTCACTGAGACACATGAGTGACTGGAAGGAGTGACACATCTCTGTCCGCATCAGTCTCCATATCATCTGCTATGCTGCTGCTCCTCTTTAGAGGGGGTCGAGACTGCACCTCTAAAATCCCGGTGGACTTATTCACTAAAGACACACAAAATACACACAATTTCAGTGCCCTGTGTTTTCCGTTGCTTATAAAGACATTCCTGTGGCATATATGCGAGGGCATCTCTGCATTCTTTCAATTACAAGCCTATAAGGTTCTGTTACCCACCTGAGGGTGGAGAGAACTGAAAAGAGGAGAGAGAGTTCCATGACTGCTCCCGCTCTGCGAGGAGAGAGACTGAGCTCAGTGCTGTCAAACTGCACGTTTCAAATGTACTGATGTGTATGAAATGATGTTCCATTTTCGAGTAATAAATTGGGTAATTTTAGACTGTTTAACGTGTATGTTTAAACATTAGAAAAACGGTCCAATAAAAGAATCACTATGGTAACCAATTGTAATTGTAAAATACCAATTGTAACAAAACCACAATAAAACCATAGGTAATCAAAAAGACAAATATAGAAGAAAAAAACACACAGAACAGCAATGCAGGCAAGACACGTGCAGCAACAGACACTAACTGGAGCTCACCAAATCCTCTGAGTGTGATTGCTCCTTCTGTGAGATTAGAGAGGTGAAATGAAGCATATAAGAGGAGAGATGCTATTTAAGGAACTTAGAGGAACTTCAAGAGCATGAGATGAAAGAGCACCACACAGCACTGAAAGAACACATTAACATTTGGACAAAATCACATTGCAGATTACTGTTGGTACTACCTGACTGCTGAACACTGCTCACTGTATCTTGATTGGTTTCTCTCCCATCATCGAATAAATCGTAGGTTATGGTGGGTACACTGGGAGAAGCGGGCCCATTATCACTGTCATTACTCTTCATCCTCTTCTTCATTTTCATCTGTCCAACGTAAACAGAGTTGACATATACACCAGCCAAATGTGGAGTTTTGGCAGCACTGCATTATGTGACAATATATATAGTTGTGACGGTATCTGTCAATAAGTAAAACTTAACATCACAGTTATTAAAGTTTGTTTTTAGTTTTGTTGCAGTTTTATTCATATTTGGAGCTTTCATTTTTACATTTTAAGTCTTCATATTAATTTTAGCAAAAATTGTAAGTTTCTTGTTATGTGCTTTTAATTAATAAATTTTAATATTGCTATATAAGATTCATTAATGTGTATTTCAGTTTCCATTTTAGTTTTTGTTTATTTTCATATCAAGTAGGTTGGTTGCTTGCCTTTATTTTAGGGCTATATACTGAGGTGCTGGATGTTGCATGTTTCCTCTTCAAAAACAGCTTGAAGGTGGCAGAATCATCATTCTCGAGAGCAAAGCACCTCCAGGATGCCTTGAGCAAGAATAAACAGGGTTCGATCATAGAAAATAAGGGAATGTGACAAATAAGAAGCATTACTAAAGGCAGGGTAGGCACTTTTGTTTCAGAAACATTTTTGTTATGGTGGCTAAAGGTCTCTTCTTATCCTGATAGCAAATTTGTAAGTATTGTGGTCTAAATGTATTTATATCAATACTTATCTACCATGGAAGGCGCAGGTCCAATAATTGCATTTGGTCCGAACGCAATGATTGGATGTCCTAGTTGCCTGTCAAATGATGTGGCTTTTGGGTGGGATCTTATGCTTTCAAAGATAGCTTGCTATAGCTAGCCTCTCTAAAATGGCCTACCCTACCCTTTAAAGCTATAGGCAACATTAGGGCGCACCTGTATCAAACATGCAGCTGCAGGGATTTGCCTGTTAAAGTGTTTTTGTCTCTGTTTCTGCTGTACCTTCAGAGCAAAACCAGAGCCCAGGATTCCCTGTGGGGAAATACTGTCATTATTGTCGCACTGTCACGCTGTCAATGGCTTGCTGTGTGAGGAACAATTGTTGTGGCTATTAAACTACACCTCTGTAACTTACAGCAGGCAGGGCAAAAAACGAGATAGCAAAGACAGAGAAACATGATGCGATGGTCTTCCCTATCCAGGTCTGAGGCACCTTGTCTCCATAGCCAATAGTGGTTACTGTCACCTGAGCATATGTACAGAAAAGACAATGACATTCAACACCCGTTACTCAACACGATCCAATTCATAGCTGTATGCCTTCTATGATATATTACATCAATGTCACAGCTGTTGTGTCAGTGAAAGGTATGGGCGGGCATCTACCTACCACACCCCACCACAGAGCATCAGCATAGCTGCTGAACTCTGTGATACCACTATCATCCACTGCATCCTTCTCTGCCAGATATACAAAATAGGACGAGAAGATGAGTCCCAGGAATCCAATATAGAGCGTGGTTATCAATTCCTAAAAAGAGGAAACACTCATTAAAAACAGTCTCTTGATGTGAAGGATCTTTAATGCTCTAACAAAAAAGCACTTCAAGCTGTTGCTGAGCTGTTCTTTGCAAATGAAAAAGTTATTGATGTTGCATGAAGATTAGATCATCATATTGGAGTTTCGGAGTTCTTTGAAACAGAAGTACAAATATAAGTGGGTTCAATGGCGTGACTGCAATCCTCATTTTTAATATTAATTGATCCTTATCTCTACATCCCCAAATGATCAATACTTCTCAGAACTGCTATACCACAGTCTACTTGTTTTTTGCATCCTGCTGGATTATGTAAAGGAAGTAGAAGATATTTTAGTAGCACTTATAAAATGGCTGTCTCTGTCATAAAGCATGTCTTTTGGATGAGAAATGTTTGATGTTTTATATAATAAGGTTTATATTGTTACTAGTATTTCCAAATTTCCTCATTTCCATTTTGATACAGCAGGTTTTTGAGCAAACATTCACCGATTCACTATTAGTTGGGCCTTTTATCTCTAGTAATATTTAAATATTTACTTTAGAAAATTGCTGAGATATAACGTATTGTAATTGTTTTTAAGTACCAAATACTAAATTTCTCAATCAAAGGATCCATATACAGATCAGCAGTTAAAGTGCCCCTACAACCGGTACTGTTTTTGAGGTAAATATGCCAATTATAAGTGTATTGCATTTTATGGTGTTGTATGTCCACCACAATACAAATGATCATTTATCCATTTATTATCCTAATTTATTAATAAAGCAAACAGTGAGGTATCATTGTAGTAAAATAGATAATTATATTTACTGGCTTTCATGATAAAGATATTTTACTGTAGGCCTGTGTACACTATATAAGTATATACATAAGTATATGTTAGTATATAAGTATATAAGTATATAAGTCTGATTATAAACAAAATGTGACATACAAAAAAACGGGGGGAAAAATATATTTTTTTCTAAAGGTTTAATAACTGTTTCCATTAAAATAATTTTTGGCATTATTTTATCTTGCAGGCTTTGCAGGAATAAGATCCCTCACCTGTCTGTGTATAAAGACCACTGATCCCAGCAGCCTCCAGGTTCCTCCCTGTCGATCCACATGCAGCATTCGTAGGATTTGAAGAAAACGCACTCCTCTGTAAACAACATAATGTCATGACCTCAATGCAAAGAGGTTACAACAAAATTTCCATTACTTTTGTGCTGTACGAGATAAATATACGTCAGTGACTTGAATAAGTTTACCTGACAGCAGAGGTGGCAAACACCTGACCTTTAGAACCAAATGCCAATACAATAATGGAGGCCACCACTACAATCAGGTCTGGTGGAGAACAAAAAAAAGCACATTTGAATGTTCTTACAAACAACAGCATTACAAAACAACACTGCTGAGCCCACAGGAAGGAAAAATCACAGATAGGATGTCTTTAATAGCTCAAATATTTCTCCTAGACAGGAGATTTAATGAGATTAAATGGAAACTTTTGCTTAAGTGTCTTAAATATTTCTCCTGAGAAAAAGACCCAGAAATGACAAAGATCAAATTCTCACACAAATCCAGATGGTTTAATATGAAGTACATACAAATACATACATAAATACATGTATTTTAACAATTATTTTAACAACAATTGTTAAAATGTAACAATTTTAACAATTTTATTTTTCTTAAGCAGTTTTAGGAGAAACATCTGAGACAAAGCAGACACCTAGATACAACGAAACTGAGATCTGCTTGAAATCTCCTGACCTAGGTAAGAGTAACCTTTGAGAAATAAACATTTCACCTAGAAATAAACTAAGTGAAACACTTAATCTCAAAATGTTTACATGTATATCCTTATTTTTACCTTTTTATCTTATTTTACTTATTTCACTTTAAATCTTTAATTTTTTAGACTTAAATTT
>JAZGTJ010008669.1:0-20612 GCA_036877575.1 Botia almorhae
ATCAAAAACCATCAAATCATGTTTTGAATAATGTATGTAATATAGTTGTGAGTTTGTTATAGTGACTACTGTCAGACTCACTGTTTGGCCAGAGTCTGTATTATGCCATTCTGTTGTTGATCCTCTCTGTTTTGTGTGACAGCTCTCAGTAGAGCTTTTCCTAAAGACTCACGGTGAGAGAGAATGTGTTTGTGGAGATACTGAATCCTCTCCTGCAACACACATACAAACACATTAAGCTACTCTTTACATTACTACATTACACTTTGTGACAATGTGTTCCTATAGCTCAAATTGGGTTAGCAACGCCAAGGTCACGGGTTTGATTCCCATGGGACAAACATAATATTAAATATTACACAGATAAGATTAGTAAGTCAATTAATTGCACTAAAATCATGCTCACGTGTAGAATGTTTACATTATGTGGCTATAGTTTTGAAACTGTGTATTTTAACTGTTATGGACTGGCCTCGTTTGCTTACATTGTAAGTGGTGTGGTGTAACTGATTTTCATCTTTAAATAAACAAGAGAAAAACTGGTAAAGTTATTCTTTGCAGTAATCAACTTTATGTCACACATGCTAATCGAGCATAACCCGAAATATTTCTTTATTTTAATTTATAATTAAAAGAACAAACTGAAACTTCAATCGCTTTTTAAAACAGACACACGTATTTGTGCTATAACAAGAGCTGCGTTTTGCAAAAGCCAAAGTATATCAAAGCACCAGCTGCCACCAGTGGCCTCTATGAACAAGTTAGGCAGACAACGAGAAACGCCGGCCAGATCTGTACACATAGACCTTGAAGTTCCTTCTCCTGGGAAGCAGAACTCTCTACAGATAAAATAGTCAGTATGCAAAAGCATTACGATGAGGTTTTAAGACGACTAGATTAGAGAATGTATATCTGTGGAAAGTGGCAGGTAAAAAATCCAGCAAAAGAATGTGTTGCATGTTGTCTTACTTTCTCTCTTTCAGGATGGTACCTGGCACACACAAACCTCTGTAAGCGCTTGGCGTAGCCACCGGCAATCACAATAAACATCGTGAATCCATAAAGAAGACCTTTGTTTGAAGTGGAGACAAAGATCAGACACATAAGCAATTAAAAGGTAAATGTGTAAATGTATCTATTGTTTTGGCCATCATTAAGATGTAAAAACTGGTGTAAAAACATAAAAGAAGAGCAGGTGCAGCTGTAAAAACATGTAGCTGTGTTTTAGTGAGAATTAAAAGTTGAAAGAGTTAAAAAGTGAAAATAACTATAGCTGTTTTTTACTTCAAATTTAGATTGGGTTAAATACGTTTCGTATTTCGTCTTAAATACGTTAATTAACAGCTCAGCAAATTTACAAAAGCAGCGTCTGACTACCGATTCTGTGTTCTAGATGCTATCCCAGTCCTGATCACACGGGGTCGCTGCAAAACAACAGACAACTACATGTGCTAAACAACTAAACGCTATACTATACAAATGCAAAAGGCTAGTAGTTGTACCGATAAGCAGGTATCTCATGTAGTCTGGCTCCAAGGGCTTCACAAGACATTTTTTGCTGAGCACAGTGATGTTTCCTTTCTGAAAAATGTCAAACGAAGCTACAATGTCCCTAAAGATATCAGACGCATATCCAGATCCATTTACCTGAACTGCGACCACTACAGGAGCTGGACAGAGAACAAAAAAGTGAAAAGAAAGTCAGGATGTACTAAAAGAATAACAAATATACTGTATATGTTTTAATTATTATGAAACACACATGCTTTATTCCAATCAATTGATTATGGAGAATAAACAACTTGACTTTTTGAAATATCTGTATTGCACTGTGAAAACAATTAGGACAATATACCAATAATACAAGTGCCAAAATATCAAATTAAGTTTGCAACAGTTTATTGTATTAGGCTCCTGATAACGGTCTGTATTGAAACCATGTAATGATGCTCATCTAACTTACCTTTGGTCACAATCTCACCCTGGGCTTTGTGGTGCACAAGATCAAACACCCAGAATACCAGGAGGTCCATGGCAATCAGTATGGCACTCATGGCCATATACCTGAGCAAAGACAACACCTGACCAATCACAGCCCGTCTCTCTCTTACAGTCAGATACAGAGAGCCTGGAGGAGACATAAGAAGAGTAATAAGCCAACTGTATGAGTTAGCCAACTGTATGAATCTCTACATATATAGATCTGGAGTGTTCTAGAGCAGCAGTTCTAAACTTTTCAGTGCGACCCATCAGCTAAGAGCCGCTGTTCTAGAACAGTTTACTTTACTACAGCAGTTTGAACTTCTAACATGCTATTAACATGAATGTGTGACACATTCACAGGTCCATTATAGTCTGTTTATGAAGTTGTCCTTGTGCACTTTTCTGATCTCTGCTTGTTAATCTTTCTCCTCAGAGTTCTATCTCTCCTGAACCTCTCAGCCTCTTTTAGCTGTATCTCACATATCTATACGTCAACGAACATTCAGTCCTTTCTTTCCTCCTCTTTGGCCCCTTCACCTCCACACCATCTATCTACAGACACACTCGCAGACGTACACACTCACACACACTCACTGGGCCTGATGTAGGTGAGAGTTTCTCTGTGGCTGAGGGGAAGTACTGCTGCTTTGCCGTGTCTGGAGAACTTCCTGTCCAGCGTAATAAACTGCTCTGTTATGTAGATGTTGTCAAATTCATCATTATGAAGGTATTGTTTTTTGTACAGAACGGCCCTTCATGAGCACAGAAAAAGACAACATAGGCTTACATCAATAGTAATGGATTTACACTAACATTAAACATACGATAAACAAAAAACTAGTTTGTCAAACAATCACAAGCATTGATCTTAATGTGGATGAAGAGTGTCACGTGAGGTACATACTGAAGATACATGTAGAGAAGCAGAAAGAAACCCAAGTATGCCAATAGGACCTTGAGCTCCTGGAGGAGGCCCAGCTCCTCAGACACCTCCTCCATGATCTCCTGAGCCGCCTCCTGCATGGACTGACTGTTGTTCAGCTGCAGGTCAAAGTGGATGGAGGTGGAAATGTTGAATTCAAACTCTTTCTTAATTCTGTCAAACGCTGCAATGGTTGCTAGGGGTAACAACAACAGTATATAGTCTAAGGCAAACAAATGGCAATAGTAAGAATGAATGAAAAAGCCACAAATCCACTAATTACAACTACAGTGTACCACATTGACTGAACAAGATGACGTGAATTTAGAATTACTCTATGCTAGTAAATCTTTCATATCGAGCTTAGAAGAGCTATACTTACGAAAAGCCAAAGAAGCCTTTATGTGGTTAGCGATATAGGATGGCAAGATGCAGAACAGCTCCCCCACTGGCAGAAAAGTTCATTAAAATTTAAGTTACATTTAATTAAAAAAAAGTTCAATAAAATTAAAATAAAAACTTATCTGCTTCACAAGGCTGTATAGGATTCAGTTTAGTGCTGAGTATAATCAGAATACAGGCCATGTTTTTTGTTTTTGGGGGTAACTGATGTTTATCAACCTGTTAAAAATTGTGACCCTACAACAACCTCATTTAAACTTAACCAATCGCTTCCATTTTTGACATAATGAGCGGTCGTACATGAACAGAGAGGCACCAGCAAAAACATGTGAGATTAAGAGTACTTAAGAGTCTTGTGCAACATGGAGCTCATGTCACAGTTTCTGCTAATCACAGTTATATGCAATAACAAAGCAGACATCATATGATAACAGTTTTGGCCGTGACACCAAATATAAACAGGATACTGTAAATTACAGTAGGAATCAGTCCACCATGGCCATGAGACTTCCTGTAAGGAGAAAATAACAGGGCTCTCAAAAGTCTAATCATCCGCCAGAGCGACGCACCACGAGCAACACCACAGAGCGGCTGGAATCCATCCAGGAGGTGGCAGAGGAAGGAGAACACAGAGAGCAGCTCCATGCAGTCCTCACGGGCATCATCAAACAGCGCAGTGCACTTCTTATGTGGCACACCCACTTTATCATTACACATGTCGCCAATGTTGACCAAAAAGTGCATGACGTTCCTCAGGGTGCGAGCTGAAATGAAAATAAAGAGGGAGAGAGATGCCTTCATTAACCTCAAATAAAGGAGGCTGTATAAATGACAACATCATCGTTGAATAAATGATGATGTCATTTGATGATGTCATTACAGAACATTTGGCTCACTCACCGACGTGCCGCACAGATTCTGTCAGAGTGCCGATTAAGTTCTGCGCTCGGCCTGCCATTGAGTAAGCGTTCCTCGCTATCTCCTTAATCTTACTCAGGGCCGCTAAACGATAAGGGCAGTGTTCAGATTATTATAACAGAAATATGTGCAACATATAAATCAACATAAGCTCAGTTTTTCTTCTGGAAGTCCACCTTCCTGTAGCATTTATTTTGCAATGTTCCACTGGCAACCTTGGTTAGAAGGTTTAGGAATGTTAGATCTCTGCAGGAAAGCAGATCTTCAGGAGCAAGTTTTTATTGAGGCTCTGCAGATGTGGGAGGTGCAGTGTTAAAATCAGTGATGTGATCCTTCTTCAGGTGGACTCACGCAGCAGAGGGTTGATGGATCGCTGCAGAAGCTGTTGCGTCTGATTCATGACCAGCTCTGCACCACAGATCACACTGTCTGCGGCCTGTTCGACGTTCTCCATCGTGTTGCTCACAGGGCCTTGAATGACCAAAGTACAGATGAGGAAGAGAAAGAAATTTTTACCCTTCTCTTTAACAGAGAGGGAGAGATAGGGAGAGAGAGAGAGAGACCTATGAGCATTATAATGGAAAACAGTTACACTGAAAGCTTTATATTTAAATAAATTAATAATTATTACTATTTAATTTAATTGTTAAATAATTGAGTTACTTGCCATTTATAAGGTAAATTAGAACTATCCCTATTTTTTACTCTTAAGTATATTAATAGAGTGTAAGTTTATGGAACAAACAGAGAGCGTTTAGTTACCGGAGCACAACATTGGGAGCGTCAGCATGATGTTGGTTCTCACGCGGTCGGAGAGACCCGATCCAAACCCGGCGAACGCGGCGAGGACGCCGGTAGTGATGACGCAGAACCAGATGTTGTGGTTCTGGATGTACAGCGCAGTCATACAGTAGAGGGAGGCGAGGAACAAACCTAGCACAAATCCGCCAAGACTGCGACGCGCCTGACGCATCGCCGAGCTGCGGCGCAGGCGCGACAGTTTCCTACCTAATGGCTTTAAAAATGTTTTGTTTGTTTTTACGCAGCCCATCCTGAATCGAGTGATTTAAAGAAAAAGATAAAAAAAGAAACAAGGTGAAATTACGGGCAGAGAATAAACAGAAACACACGCTGATGAACACAACTTTCTCCTACTCTTACCTGTCTGTAATAGATCGTGATAAAATAAAACCGTTAAGTTCTTCAATAAATAATACAACACATTGTGCATCAAAGTTTGCTTAACTTTTACAAATATACACATTTCTAGTAGTTATCGTTGCTGTGGCTGGTACAGTAACTGTTTATAAATAAAATGCATGAGAGCAAATTCTAACTGACTCGTTGCATGGCGTCTTTTAAAACGGATTTCTCTTCTGTGATATTTTTCTATAGCAGTGACGACAGAGACCAGCGATGGAGAGTCACAGAGAGACCGGCGGGAGTAAAGCACCGCACTCTAGTGTGTTTTTAGAAACAAAAATAAAAGTCAGTTACATTAAGATTAGTTGTCCTTCAATTATACCTCTTTTTTCTTTTGTAGCTTTGGAACAGTTAAGTAAATGTATTCTGCCACCTGGAGTTCATAGGTTCCTGTTCGGCCCAATGTCAGAGTTTCCGGCCGTCAGACGTGTAATAGGCGCTGTATTTGGGGCTCTGAGTGGAGTGGGTAAGTTGAGCTGCAAACGGTGGTTTATATATCATTATTAATAGTAAATGAAAACAAATTCATTTACCATTATTAATGGCACACAAAGAATTAGTAAGCCATAATTGGTTAGTCAGTTATTTAATTGCGAAACTGATCTGGCCTTAACATGTTTTTTAAGGATTGTTCTTCGGACTCATTCACAATATTGCTACGACAACAGTACAACGTGTTGTTGTTGGATTTGTGTTTGTGGGTGAGTAGGCAGATGTTTACTTGATGTGAAGAGGCACGTCAAACTAAAACACGCGCAGTATTTTGGTTTAGGTGAGAGTATTATGTGCTGTGGGTGTGTTTGTGCAGGTGTATGTATTCTTGGCGGCATGTTTTCTTCACTTTTCCGATGTTCAGTGCTCCTGATGTTTCCTAGTATGCTTGGCTCAAAAGGTCGCGCGTTCCTGATGGTTTTCGTCCTGCATGGACTTTACCAAGGTAAAACGTAAACAATTACGTACCACAATATCATAATATTCTAATGTTTGTTATGTCTTGTCATTTATATGTTGACCTACTATAAATGAGATAATCATGAGCCTTTTGTAGATTACAATGCAAAAAACATCATCTGTGCTCCTCCCATCAGGCCCCATTGCAAATATCCAGCGTAATGTGCAGGATGTGGCCTTTTCCATGGGTTGTAACATAGACCTGCAGATCACGCACAGCAAGATCATGTGGAGAATGGTGACAGAGCCTTTTGTGGGAGTATTACAAGAGATAGTGGTGAGTTTGAATATACCACGTGTAGAATTGTGAATGCGCTTGTTTATACTTTCAGATGTTTATTTAATGACAAGTGGTGTTCTGTAATTGTCCAAGTAGCTTTTGTCTAATTATTTAAGTAATTAATTAGTAATTATTTAAGTAATTAACTAATTATAAGTATGTTTACAGTTAATATTAGTACTTTCGACTTTAAAGAATTAAAGGTAGGGCAGACATGCTTTGAGTGCTCTCGAAAGCCACGCCTCCTCCAACACTTAAACTCGTACATCGTTTGACTGGCAATTAGGACATTCTATCATTGCATTCGGACTGAATACAATGATTGGAAAGCATTTTATGGTCCTGTGCTTTTCACAGAAGATGTGAAACTGGATATCTGGAAGCCATTGCCTTTCTTTACCTAGGGTGGCCAATTTAATGTAATTATACTGGCAGTAACATTACTGCCAGTATAAATAAAAAAACTTTTGACATGAATCTGTCCTTAAATGTCTCTGCTCTCAGAGTGACAGTGGGGAATTTCAGAAAGAGGCCCAAAATGTGAGCAGACGGTTTCAGAAAATTCGGGATGAGGTGATGGGTCAGTATGGATACGACTCTCTTGGTAAGGGGTCGTTGCGGAGTGCTAACAGCACTCAAGAAGAGTATGTACAGAAGACTGTGGCACGCTGTGATTGTAAGTGCATAGCTGCTTCCCTTGATTAGGTTTCTTCACTTTTTCCCATGTATGCTAAATGCTGTTTTTTGTAACAGATGTTGTGCAGCAGGGAATTGGCCAGTGTCAGGATTGGTTTAATGACAAGTGGGAGGAGTGTATGAATACCGTTCAAGCGCCTCTGATTAACCACTTTCTGTGTGTGCCTATGAAATTCCATTTTCTGTGTGATGTCATGAGAGGTAAGGTGTTATTGCATACAGCACTCAGTACAGATCAGAACTTTCAGTCAGTTCCTGTTGATGGTTCTCAACAATGTTTTTTTGACATTTGTTTTTTGTACACCTGGGAACCTTCAGCAGTGAGGTTCCCAGGTGTATTTCCTGTTCTCAAAGTTGTTTGTCTCTCAGTGATGTCACCGTGGTGCACAGAGAAGATTCCCGTTGAGGGAAATTTTGGTCAGACCTTCGACAAACTTAATTACTCCATTAACCGGCTTGCAGAGCATTTCACCACCAATGTAGTTTTCCAGGTACAGCAAACACTCTCATCTTTTTCAGAAAACCAAAATCTTAATTTTTTTCAACATGCAGAAGGGAGAGCTGTTTATGTTTAACAATAAGTGGTGGACAAATTTTAAAATTGTGAGTTGGGTCAATTCAAAAGAGAGAATTGGAATAAAATTGGTGACAGCCTCATTTAGTTATGCTGGTGGAACTTACCAAGTACATTTAAGGACATTTCCACCTTTGGCAGCCATCTTTGCAATTCTTTCAGGCAGCTATTTCAGTCATACAATATCTAGTAGTCCTATCTCAATTTGCGCCATAAAAGCATGTTTTTTTTGCTACAGCTACTGTAGCTACTGTTTCTCTAACTTAGCTGGTAGAGAATTGCGTTAGTAGCACAAAGGTTGTGGGTTTAGGGGACACATGTACTGATAAACTGTATACACTGAATGTACTGTAAGTCGCTTTAGATAAGCATCTGACAAATGCATAAATGTAAGTACTGTCAAGTAGTGTCAAGTACCTTGCAACACACTGTACAGAGCCCCTCCCCCAGAGAATGTTATTTATTGTTTAGTGATTGACGATTGGCTCTTTCTGTTAGAAGGCGGGATTTTATTTTCCAGAGCAGACATATTGATCGTTGCACTTTCTCCAGTCATAGTAATAGAATGTTTTTTATTCTGTAATCTTTGAACTTACTAAGGAAGTGACTGTCTGTGTTTCAGCACATTTATAATCTTTACTCAACAAATATTGTTCTGGTTGATCTGTAAGAAATCCGAGCAGCAGTCAGTGTTTGGCGTGAACGTCCTCCAGGACTTTTCTAAGGAGCTGAGCCGCGTGTTTGAGGAGAAAGCAAACATCGCCGAGCGGATAGCTGAGGCAATTCGCCTCCTCCTCTCCTTCACCTTCATCACTGTGTTCACCTCGTAAGTTCTTCATCAAGACAAAGCTGGAACTTACATATACATCATTATACATCAGAGTAGTTCATTTAATTGTATTTGCAGAGCGGCTGGATATGTTCGTCAGTATTGCAGAGATATTCGTTTTGACAATGTCTATATTACAACCTATTTCAGACAGATTGATGCTCGTAGGACGACAGCGGTAAGTTATAACCCTACACTTTGCAGGTTATAGATTCATATGAGTTTGCACTGATTTCAATCATCCATTTTAGGGGAAAAGACATTTGCTGCCACTGAAGAAGGCAGAGCGTGAGAGTTTAATCAACCCATTGAGCTTATCCATTCACTCCAGCGAGCTCATGCCCGTGGTACTTTATATTAGGATAGTAGACAAGTATTTTAACACCCAACTAATGTCGAAAACACACTTCATCTTTAACGATTGATGCGAAAATGTGTTTCCTGTGCAGATTGTGGGCTTCCTGCAGGTTGGGTCTCTGGCACTGTTTGTATGTATTCTGCTCGCTGTTGATGGAATCCTTTACAACGTTTTTGACCTTATTCGAAGACACACTTTCACCAAGTACTCAGTGACTAGTGAGCACAAACAAACACAGACAGTCACCATATCAAGCTGTGTGATGATGTTTGATCTTTAAACACTAAGGGTAAGTCTTTAAATTACTTTTACACGAATTAACGTAAAATCGTATTTTTCTCTTTATCTCTGTTTCCAAAGATGTTCACCGTGTAGACATTCTAATTGGTGGAGATTCCATGCTAGCCAGACTTCTGCGCAAAACCATTGGTGCCTTCAACACCTCCTCCAATTTTGACGTACAGTCCAGTAACTTGCGTAGGTTATCAGCCAATACGCATTCTAACTATCGCTGTAGCTCTGAAGCATGTTTCATTATAATATGGTGTCGATCAATAAAAGTCGATTAATGCATTCTTCCAGCTTTATTGCTTACAATAGGAGCTGTTTGCTTTTGACTAGCCGTGTCACACCGCCTGCGTTTAGTACAGACAGGGTGTTATGTGTCTTTCAAAAACATTGTAAATTCAACAGCCAAATTGTTTGAAATGTCGGTGTTTATTGACATTGGTTGGAGAAGTGTTATCCAGCCTTTAAACATCACTCAACATCTCACTGTATGTGTTGCCGCAGGTCTCGCCCATATAATCAGACTGATCTCAGCTGATGATTGTCTTAATTAATACGCTCTTTCCAGAAACCAGAGATATAAACACAGTTTATTGACTTTTCCTTTAAAATGACATTGCGAACATATTTGGCTGTGCTGAAGACATGAATTGCGCAATGAATTTCAACAGTTTTATGTATTGGAGAACTTTAAAATGTACTTTGTATATTTTTTTTTTACTGGCTATTTCACCATTGGCACAATGATTCAGTCTGTCTCTTGTGGCCAAGTGACGTCTTTGGTCTGGCTGCGTGTTTAATCTGATTAGTGTTAAACCTCTGTTTGTGCCTGTGTGTAGCTGATGTTGACCTATAGGCACATGGGAGTACACACACACACACACACACACACACTAGCCAATGAGAAAGCTATGTATAACATACTGGCATGATGCGACCCCAGCCTGATAACAGACACAGTCAGACATTCTGTCAGCCATTGTACTACACTTAGCTGCAACAGTATGTAACTTGATCAAGCAATAGCTTAATCTGACCATTAGCTATTCATGTCTATTTGCGATACATCATCTAAGGTCCATTAGTAACTCACAAGGATGCTTTTGTTTGGTGTTTGCCATTCTTTTTTATTTGAATATAATTTTTGCATCTACCACATAGCCAACCAAAAACATTGCAACATGTCATGCAAAAAAACAAGTAATGAATCTTATAGTAAAAGCAACTTTCTGTGCTACTGTGTGCGCACTGGTATGTAAGGCACATACATTTTTAAAAATGAGTTATAGTAACCTGAATTACTTATATACTTTTGCATATATGCTTTATACATCTATACTTTTAACGAATGATAGTACATTTATGAATGTTAATAGTGTGTGTTTACGTGTGTCTAGATTGTTTGCCCCAGCCACACGCTTTAACACAGTCAAACTACCTCTGGATCTGCATCCCCCTGTTACTGATGGGCCTCATGTGCTGTCTGCAGGTTTACACCAACCGCCTGCGGAGGGTCATCACTGCCTTCTACTTCCCCAAGGTAACACCACCCGTCAAAAGTGATTCGGTTTCAACTTCAGGGTGGAGATGGAATGTAAACCTAGCATGTTTTTATTCATCATTGTATAAATATTTGGGAGGTTGTTACTTGGGAGATTTAGTCATTTATGTTCCTGCCATTTGCCCTAAACCTGGTTTGTTTGGTTGGAGCAAGAGGTGCAGGTAGTCTTGGGTAGAGTGAAGGCACAGCGGTCCCATCTGTTTATCATTCACATGGCTGGTCAGTCATAGACACCAGAAACTCCTTATGCTTTTCTTTGGCTAATGAGATTACATGAGTCACTCTTGAATGTGTGTGGATCAGGTTTACTATTACATAACCAGATAGATGTAGTTATAATACCAATTGGACTAGTGGTGATGTTGTATGGAATGTGTCGAATGGAATGGTGATAATCTCCTTGTACAGGCTTTTGTGTCAATACATATTAACGTAACATTGCGTTATTATGTGATTTTTATTTTTTTTGCTTTTTTGCCCTTAGTTATGTTTTACTTTCAAATATCCAAAATATTTTTGTGAATCCGTTTTCTGTTGTCTTCTGATAAGCTTACTGTATTTCTTTATGAAAAAGTGTATTGGCAGCATTTATGGTCGTTGCTTTCTGCAACGACAGAAAAAATAATCTGGTTATTTTAAGTGCAGCGTGGGGTAAAGCACTAATAAGAAATCTATTAGTTATTAGTAGAAATATTAGTAGAAATTTATTTAAAAAATAATAAGAAATCCCACAGAAATTTGTGGTTCCATCCTAACAAGGGAAGAAATCACTCTCCCGGACTTTCTCTGTCACTCTGCCCGGTTGGTGGAATGAACTTCATATCTCCATCAGAATGGCCATTAGTCATTAGCAATTTTCAAGAAACAACTAAAAACTTAAAACTCATCTTTTTCGTCTTCACTTCCTTGACTAATTTACTAACACACCCCCCCTTCTACTTTCTAAAAAAAACCTCCTTATACTGTGTTGAAATACCTGAGACCTGTCTATATCTATGCACTTATTCACTGTTGCCTCTTATTGTATTTGAAGTTGCTTCCTTGTCCTCATTTGTAAGTCGCTTTGGATAAAAGCGTCAGCTTTTGACTAAATGTAAATGTAATAAGGTAAGAGGGTTTTACGCTAATAGCATTAGATTTGCAGCATTCTGAGGGCCCTCGGACAGGATTACAGGAAATCTGTAGGGCCTTATTCAGCTTCTGTGGGGACACAAGTATCACCTCATTCATGCAGAGGTGAACCGCTAACACATCTGCATCCTCTGTTTCATCCATCATTAAGCCTTTGCTCCACAGCCAAACTAGGAAAACAGGATTTTACAGTTTTATTATGCTGTGCCAATTACACTCATTTTGAAATAACATTTCAGTAAATGGTTTGAGGAGTTAGTTAGGCCTGAGTTAGTATAGTTAATAGTTAGTATAGTTAACTGTTGATCTAATTGCTTTAGCATGTAAACTTGCTAGTGTTTAATGTCGATACTCCTGCAATCCAACATGTTCTGCAGGTAGCTTAACAAAACCCATGTGATCTGATCTGCCACTTACAGAGAGAAAAGAGACGCATCCTCTTCCTCTACAACCTACAGATCCAGAAACGAATCTCCTTTATCAACACGCAGCGTAGACGACTGAGGAATCGAAAACAAACGTTTCAAACGGTTCGCAAAATACATTGAAGTACTTCTCATAAAAACTGGCAACTGTTTTGTAGGAGATTTTCTGTCTCACATTACGCTAAGCAAACAAAAACAATCACATTCAACATTCTTTAGTAGTTGCACCTCTACAGCTGTAGCAGTATTGCCAAAATACATTTTAATAACAAAAAAAGATGCATTTATGAAACTCTATTGTGTTTTCTTCACTGAATGCTTCCCCTTTTTCTTCCAGGTGCTGTCGGTTCTGTTTGCCCCTCTGATGCATGTGGGTTGTAGGCTGCATTGGTGTTGGGTGTGTGATGGATTTGTGAGGCAGAACCAGGCTGTGAAGTGCAGTTCTGCTGGCTGCACAATCATCTATTGTCAGCAGTGCTGGACGGACTTGGGCAGTATTTGCTCTGCCTGTTCCCCTCCAAGCCAGCGTGAACCTCAAGACAGTCACTCTGATTCTGATGTGTACTATGGGTGTTAATGGAGCGTGAACTTCATAGCACACCCTTACAAACACAAGTCTTATTTCCTGATTTTTTTAAAGGCTACTTGGCATAAATTGAATTTCTGTGAGCCAAGTGTTTGTTTTACTGTATCAAATCTTACCACCATTTCCAAATAACACTCATAAAGATGGTTCATACAGGTTCATAAAGAACTTTCTGTTGTGCAAAAGGTTCTGTCTAGTGGGAAAAGGTTCTACAGATTATTAAAGACTATACACTCTTAAGGTGCTTCACGATGGCATAGAACCATTCTTGATTCCATCAAGAACCTTTAACATCTGAAGAGCCTTTCCGTTTCGCAGAAGGTTCTTGGTAGTGAATAAAGGTTCTCGAGACTATTAAAAGGTTAAGAGCCTTTATTTTTAGATGGTAAATTAAACAAATTCATAAGAACTTTTGACCAAAAGGTTCTAAATGTAAACAAAATGGTTCTGTGGCATCACTGGAGAAACTTTTTAACACCTTTATTTTTAATGGTGAATAATGCCAATAGTACGTCCATTAGTAGGATATTCCTTAAATAGCCTATCAGCTGTTTTAAAGCTTATACGTTCAATCGCGGCAGCAAGGATGTGAACCAAACCGGGCAGCAAAGAGTTACGGCAAAGGAGGAAATTCTATCTGCTTGGTCACACTGAGAAATACGATTATACTGCACGGGCGTGCGGACGGATTGCGCACTATTTGATTCGGCTCACAGAAAGGTTCTTATACAAGGTTAATACTATGTGAATTGGCACCGATTCGGTAAATCGCACAAAGAAACGGACGAAAGACAAAAGCCAGAATAATTGCTGGAACAGAGCTGAGCTGAGGTTTGCAGTAGGATGTTGGTTTCCCCCGACCGAACCCACACTGGGCCGGGAATGCGCTGTCAGAACGGACCGCAGTTCGCCGTTCAGCAGGTGAATGGCCAGGTGCGCGTTCACGTGTGACAGATCCGAATCGGCGCCTGTGGTCGCGAACCGCTGCAAGCAGCCTTAACGTGATCAAAACGTGGGACTGTTTTTAAGAAGTGTTCTGACCTACTCCAATTCCAAGAAGATCCAAACAAGTGCGTCACCGGACCATGGAGCACCATCATCAAGTGTTTCGGTGTTGTTGGCGAACCCTCATCACTGTTCTTCTGTTTGAGGGCACCCCGTTCATGATATTCAGAGGTTCTCTCACGCTGACCCTCATACACAGCGCCTTCTCAGTGCGTGATGATGCGCTGATAACTCACTCCACACATACTGGTATGAAATACTTTTAAAGACTGATTTAAGTGGGTAACGAGACGTAACGAGGCTGAAGTTCGTGTCGCATCAGCCCGGCTAGCTTAGTCGGTAGAGCATGAGACTCTTAATCTCAGGGTCGTGGGTTCGAGCCCCACGTTGGGCGAATGTGTTTTTGGAGCGGTTATTGTCCCCATTGGTTAGGATCGGACCAAGACCGATTCGAATCCAATTAGCTCGACTTGTAGCAGTAGGTTACTGATTTGATACCAATGCTGGCAGGTAATAATTAAGGTTCCCTTTCCACTACTGGGGTGTGTGTGCACTCATGATTGTGGGTTAAATGCACGTGTTGATGTTTTGAGTATGAGTAACAATACCTGACAAATATGTCCCGTTCTCTTCACTGTAGATCACAATTTGTAGAAAAATATAGTTTATGCACAATTATCTCAAGTCATCCTATGTTTTCAGATATTCAATATTGTTGCACTGTCCAGAGAATGTAAATATGCCAAAACACCCTGTGACATCATCACGTGAAGTGTAACAGGTTTACCCCTTCACAGTGAGCTGGTTTACAGAGAAACACAGTTGATAGCTCAGCTATTTTAGTAAGTCTAGATTAGACTGTTCTGTTTGAGTCTGTGTAGCAGACTGTGCTATTCCTCCCACCTATTCACAGACTTATGTTTGTAGAGTATAACACAGGACTGTTGATTTACGATCACCTCTCATTCTATTTCATTGTGATCTGGGTTGTATTTTCCAATTTCAAATAATTGTGAACAGATGCTCCTAGAACGGCGGTGTGGCTGCCTCTGAATGCAGACAGTTTGGGTTTGGCAGTATTTTCATGCTTCTGTTTAATTTTAAGGGCCCTGCAAGCCTATGCAGTATACACATGCTACAGCACAGCTGTCAGTAACAGCTGCCCTCACAACAGATCCAGCATATATAATGATTATTACTCATTTCAGTCACAATTACTGTGTCTGTGCTCAGGGTATTATTGTACATACCATGTCAGAAATGTAAAATGTAGGTTTATAATTGAGTAGGAACAGTTTTGATAGTGGAAAATGAGCATTTGCAATGGCTAAAAATATTTAAATCACAAGAAAACAAGGGACAGCAAAATTTGGTCTCCTATTTGTAATCATTATTATATTTTCCTCTTATTATAATAGGAACTTTAGAACCAGTCAACACATGTTTGTATTCGTACACATTTTTAGGGATCGCAGGTGACCGCAGTTTTGTTCGCATAATAAGAGGGTTAAGCTGAAACTTTCTCTCTTCTACAGTCACGAGTCACAGAAGAGACGTAAACCCTGTGGTGAAGACAAGGCCATTTGCTTTAGTGGATGGAGTCAGAAGAAGCCTGAGTGATGTTTTACAGGTGAGTTGTTTTGTGCTATCTCTTTTATTTACTTATCCAGAATCCGTCAACATTGTAAAAGGATTTTTTAATTCCTGGAAAGACTATAACAGACGGTAGCAATCCAGAGCTGAGTCTGGCCACAACAGATATCGTTTAGAGTCAAATCCTGTGACTAAATCTGTCAGCTTCCCTGCTTCCACAAAATGAAAACTCATGACTGATGAGATTTTTTGTTTTGACACATGACTTTGCAGTTTTTGGAATGGCTTCATGGAATTCCACTAGTTAGTGCTGCTTTGCCTTCAGCTGGTGATAGACTTTTTCCTTAACGAGTGGTTTTAAGATGAGTGTGCATTCTTGCCATTGTGAATAACATTACTCGTTACTCGAGCAGGGAATAAAGAGGGTGTGTTTGCCTGTTTGGGCGGGAGAACGGGGGAGTTTTGCAGGATGTGACTTCAGAGTTTCTCTCAACTGCACAGGAAGTGTCCATCCTCTTGATGTTGCCTTAACTTCCCTTTGTCTCAGATCATGCTATATGTCAGGAAGTTTTCAGGCGATTATGTCAACGTACCTACCTTCTCCCTCTGGGACATGACGGATACGGTCTCCAAACCCACTGTCGCTCTTATAAGCTTCAATTATTCGTTTTGCTCAGTCGCTTTATCACTTGCTTTCTTTAAACTGTGCAGCATGGTGTAGGGAATGCTAATCCGGATCACTTCTTTGTTGTCATTAAGCAGTAAAAAAAGCCAGGCCCGGTTCCAGAACGAAGGGTGCTTACTAACATGGATTGCGAATGAATTGAATGGGGGGCCATATTTGTAAACAACAAAACTAATAAAACAGTTTTATGACATTACTGTATACATACACATAGCTTAACATACTAAACTTAACTGTTTTAATAAGTCAGATGGCAATTGAATCGAATGTAGCCAAATGTGTGTGTCTGTGTGTAAAACGCGGCGGTGGTATTTATTTTTGCATGTCATTTTAATTCCAGACTGCAATCTAAATCACAGAAACCAAAGCTGTGGTCTGTTTTTAGCTTGTTTTGCTATGGAGAGGAAAGGCGGGTGAGGGCTTGGGTGTGTGCGTGTATGTGTGTGCTTGGGTGTGTATTGGTGCTTTGCTGGTCTTTCCTCCGATCGTCATCAACATCATGTACCCATCAATACAATCAGCTGATTACAGCCATTGTTCTCAAGCTTAGTCACAAAGTTCCTCTGGATGGGTGGAGGGTAGAAATCAAGTGTAACTCAAATACTAATACACTGTCAGTTAGTCATGACTACGGTCAAGTAATTCTCTTAAACAAAAATGATGGAGATGAATGCGTGTGCATTTGTTCAGGACTGTATGTCTGTAATATGACCATAGTCAGACTCTAACAGAGCCATAACACTTGTGTAATCTTTTTCCGCAGAAAAGAATGAATCAGTAGGCGTTTGCAAGAAAGCGTGTATTTATGTTATTAAATCTTTTTAATTGCACAAAAACTTTGGACAACATTCGCTGTAAGAATTAGACCATACAGAATACAGGGTCTACCCTGACCAAATCCTATGCTGACTTAATATATTGTCTTAATATAATAAACTAGGAACAATACATTATCAAATGAATCAAAGCTCCACCCATCACATCTGAGCGAGCAGACTGTGAGTTCTGGAACAATCCCCATCCTCCTCTTCCCCTAAATACAGTACATTCCATTTTTCCTCAGTGAAAGTACCCCACCCATCTGCTGCTGAGGTCATCGCACCACCAAACATGTGTGCTTAGGGACATTACCTCAGAGAGAGAGAAAAGTCGCTTATAAAAAAGGGAAAGAGAGAGAGAGAAAGAGAGAGAATGGAGCAGAGAGCAAGAACAGCATAGAGGGGGGAAGAGTGAGGAGAGGAGAGTTTGAAAGAGAGAAGCACTAATGATGGTGAGTGTTCAGGGACAATGTAAGGCTCAGATAAGGAAAAGAAGTTCAGATTTTTGGATAGAAATAGAGGGTACAGAGGATGGAAAGAAAGATTAAAGGTCAAGAAGAGAAGAGAAATAAGTTAGGTATGGAGGAATGGGCACCGATGGATGGAGGTGGCAGGAGTCTGGAGATTTGGGCATATCTACCCTCCAGATACCTAAATATAGACAAACACCACCTCTGCTCTGCCTCCACCAAACATCTCAGCTTACTGACTCGCTTTCTCCTGGTCTCCAAGGTTTTGCTCAGACCGGCAGCTAAAATCCTTCTTTTGATGTAGACTGTCTGTCGCAGGTCTGTTTAGTTGTTTATAATCTGAACAGCTTGTTCTACATACCACATTCATATGTGATTTGAAATCTGATATGAATAAAATCAGAATTTTGTAAATGTATTTTAGTCTGGATTTGAAGCTGTTTGTTGTGACTGTAACATCATACACATTGCACAGTTGTGTTCATAGCTGTTTAAGTTCACTCATCTGAGCTTACATGTAGCATGTAGTATGCTATGAATCGTGAGCAATTTCAAGTGCGTAAACAGCGCAGCATATCTTTGCCAAACATGTCTCAAGAGTTCAACGCCATAACAAAATGTCACAGCTGACACAAACAGATGCAAAAGCTACAGTTTTTTACAGTTAGTCATTTTGATGTCTCTTGCCATCATGCTAACACTTTAGTCATCGCTATGGCAACCAGTAAAGATTTACTGGATGTTGACTACACAGTCTGAACAAATGGATCAGATGGTAACATTTGCCAAATGAGTGCAGACAGTCAGTAAACAGAGCTATAGTTTCTTACTTACAAAACCAGAATGTTAAAGTAAATTGGAAGGTATAACGGTCACATACTCATCTCAAAACTTCAGTTTGAATTGGCCCTGTTGTTCAGAAACAAGTGGTTGACAATGACAATAAACTCAGTCTATTCCCAGAGGGTCATAGTGAAGGCTCTTACGCAAACCATCTGATAGCAATAAACATAAAGCCCACAAATGGATATTTATGGTTTTGTAGAGAAGCTGAGCAATGCAGGAACAGTGTCTGATGGTTGGATGTGGGCTTCAGATTTTGGGAACAACCTAAATCCCGTCCTGTGAGTAAACGTGTTTTTGGGTGTTATTGCAGTTTTTAAAATGACTGCAGATGTTTGATGCATTTGTGATGACGGTTCCATGAACCTTTTTAGCAGCTCTTAAATATTTCGTAGTAAGACTGGATGAGATCAGAGAGAGAGAGAGAGAGAGAGAGAGAGATGTAGTGTATGTTTGATCTGTTAGAAGGATGTGAAAATGGGAAGATTTGTGAAATCCAGATTCCAGGCATCCATTTTGTCTTACAGTTATGCGAACCACGTTACTTAGTCAACGTGATTTCGAATGTATTTACTTCCCTAAAATGCATTCCCAGCTAACAGGGAATGTTCTCAGAACGTTGAATAATGATCTCTAAAAGTTTTGTCAACGTTATCAAAATATTCTTGCAGTATTCTTGAAACACAGAACATAATATATAAATAGTGTTAATATCCTGTATGAAAACTGGTATATGATACGATATATTTTTAATGTTTTGTTACTTAATAGAAATGTTAGGCAAATGTTGGGCCAAAAAATGGGCCAATAATATAAGATGTACCCATTAGCACACTGGAGAAAAGCAGGAAACTGCAGCAGTGATATATAACGTGAAGCTTAATGGGGTTTCACTTTTTCATCAGGTTACTGAATGTGTGTGTGTGTGTGTGTGTGTGTGTGTGTGTGTGATAGGGGGTGTGATAGAATGGCAGGAAAACATGCTTGGAACAGGACATGAGATCATGAGATGAGAGAGACTGACATGTCATGAAAAAGGGAACTCTGTTTATAGCTCAGCTTTCCTTCTAAAAATGAGCTATTTTATTCTCCCAGAGTTCCACTTTTGCTCAGTGTTGCCATGGTCATGTGCTAATGAGTAGTTCAAATGAAGAGACCCAGAGTTCCGCAGACATAATCTAAATGCATTCATGAATAATCTTTATAATAAAAAAGAAATATCCCCACTGTACAGTATATTTGGACTGCAGGGACCTCAGGTTTTACCTTTAGAAGGACACGCTGAAACATTTGCTATTTGTGTTTTAATAACACCTGCTAAGACCTTAGCAAGTTTAGTTTAAAATCAGTTCAAACTGTTTAATATTTGTAACTAAGCTGATTTATGTCTTGGTTTATGCAGTTTGTATGTAGTATGTTGTTTACTGTTTCCTGTCAAGGGTTGGTAAAAGATGATTGGATTTCTGTTATCACCTAATAATTTCAAGAAAGCTGAGAAGCAAAACTACTGTATATCCTCACTAAACACTAACATTATAATCACAAACAAAGCAAAATAAGACCTTGCCACTTTCTTGAGTTGTGTTGATTTGCATCACAATCTGAAGTTGTTGTTTTTTTCAAAGCTCACACAGAAGATCTTTATGTGTGAAGCAGGAGAACTCATGTTTGTTAAAATAGTCCTTGTTATTTCTTTGTCATTTATAGTACTTCTCTTATCTATTTCAAATTTTAAAAATATGTAATATTCAGATCATTTTTATGACATAAAATGTTGCTTTCTCTCTCTCTCTCTCCAGAATGGTCACCCTGACAGACTGCAGTGTGGTTTACAAGTGGGAACCAACTTATATATTCTAGACCTGGAGAAAAACCAGTAAGTCTTTTTCTTAGTCCTAACCAGTATCCAGTAGATTTTATTCTGCTCAGCAAGATATGTAAATATTTGTCTGTTTTGGGCTGTACTGACCCATCCTTTACCCACAGGGATCTTTTGCCAAAGCCACTGAACGTGTTCTACTACCTGCCAAACGGAACCGGGGTGTCAATGGATCAGAAAACAGTGGTGAGTGGTAGTTCGAACTTGTTTAT
>JAZGTJ010008670.1:0-20612 GCA_036877575.1 Botia almorhae
AAAGAATATACATTAAGTTTAAAAGATAAATAAATATCGCTAAACATTGATACAAATGAATCGTTCATTTTTGTCTCACCAAATTCATCTGCAGAGAAATGCTGGGTCCAGAACGACTGTCCATTGGTTAATGTCATTTCATATTCCAGCTGCAGCCCATCTCCCTGTGTAAAAGACCGGGGTTGAGACGAGGTGCAAAAGTGAGTGAGCGGAAAAGCAAGCATGGAGCCATAGAGAGCCATACACTGAGCGCACAAATAGATCTCGTGATATAAAAGACTTCAAAGCGACAGAGTATCTGGCTGTTGAGAGGATTTTGGCCCGGCTTAATAAAAGGGAAACACTTTGATTTCACCTGGCAGGACAAATCTATTCTCTCTCCCTCTCCATCAAAAGTGTGAGGAGCATGAAGTATGCTCTATCACAAAATCAATGTGACCAGAGAAGGACAGGCGACAAAGAGCAGGACGGAGATATGGAGTCTGGAGCTACAGAGAAAGGATGTTAGATACAAAGTAAATGAACACAAAAGGCAGAAGTGAGTAATCAAAGTCTGTAACAGAAGCCTGGAGGTTCAGAGATATAAGACTGGGCAGTGGTAAAGGAAGTGTAAGGCAGACAGAAGAGAAATTGGCAGTGGGTACAGTAAGGATCCCATAGGGACAATGCAAGGAGACAATTCTTAACTGAAGTCCAACAGGATTTAGGATTGTGTCCATCAGCCTGCCTACATCTAAGAACAACCCTTTAAATTCTGCCCATTGAAGTGTCTCAAGTCTCTTTAAATTGTGTACCTACGTATAACAATGTACAGTGTATTTTCCATAAAAATAGACATGTCAGACGTGTCATTTCCAATATTTGTACTATAAAATATAGAAATTTACCAATTATCAGCGTATCACCAATTATTATCAATTATTAAATAATATGATCACCAATATTATTTAGTGATAGTCACATTTACTTTCTTAATCAGCTTTCGGTTCGTAATTACCCTTACAAACCCTAACATACGTTTATTCAAGTGTGCTACTAGTATGTTTCTTCATAAGTATACTTTCATTTGACTTTTTATGTACTTAATCAGAAAATACCTCGTGTACTTTTCAGATAATCAAAGTGTTAAGGGAAGTTTAAAATGATGTTTACTACTGTTACACTTAGTATACTTAAAGTACACTTTTATAAACTTAAAAAGTGGGCCAATTGAGTCTCAAGTGGTAGACTTGAAGTATATACTTCTTTTTGTAAGGGAATCTAATCTTCCAATTCCATGTGGTGGGTTTCTAGAGAACAGCAACCATCAACATTAGCACACCACTATACATTCAACAGGCTTCAACAACTTATGCTTTCATTATTAAAGGTTTATTGCACCTGGTAGAGAGTTTATTGTGTTAGCACTTACTCCGCACTTGCTAAGTGCAATGTACCACCATCTCTCTCTGACTGAACGAAAACTTCGACCTCCTACACAACTCAGCATGTCTTCATTACCCTCTGTTTCAACCTGACAAAGACAATTACAAAGACGTGCTTCAGTATTGATCCAACAGAGACTGGTTACAAAGATAAAGATAAACAGATTGTTAAAGGTTATATGTCTGTTTTTTTCCATTTTAAAATGGTTTATGTTTTCCAATGTTAAACCACTTCCATATGTACTCTGATTTTGACACAAAGTGTAAACACACTACTGCTTTCATTGCTTAAATTATTTCTGTGGCAGAGCTACATTGTCTCTTTATAGCTACATTGTACAAGTCTGACTACCTTTTTTCCCAACCAATAGTAGACATACAGACAAACTTCACATACACACACACACAAGTACTGTACACTAGTTACGAGACTCAGTTTCTTACCACACAGCCAGACCAGGTGTAGCTGGTGGTCAGGTTGATGACCTGGTTGTTTTCGGGCCTCAATACTGATTCTTTTTGGTAGCAGTCCTGTACAGCAAAAAGACAATCCATAAACAACCGTCCATAATGGCCCCCAAACAGCCATTACAAAACACCCTACTGCAAAAGTTGAAGTGTTAAGTAGCAGATCTGGCCTGGAGGAAATGCAGAGGCCTCCTACAAGCACCTTTCTCCATAAATCCACACAATGCAGATCCTGCCACAGGCAGGGAAAATGTGCTGTATACACAAACATCCACTGAAATGCATTTTGGACTGGATTCAGACTACTAATCCATGGGGCACTGCTGACATATCTCCTTTAATCCTTATACTGTCCACTGTTGGTGTTCACACCCACACATACACACAAGCACACTCTGTTAGTACACTCTGTATTTTCACACACACAGACACAGAGTCTGTCAGTTTAGGTCTTACCTTGTCTGGACGTTTGTACACAGCTGGCCACTGAGAGCTTTCATCAAAGTAGAGCAATATGTTCTGACAGCAACGGGACTTTCGGAGATACCGGACATTAGATGAATGGATGGATGGATGGATGGATGCAGCACAAAATATGTAAAAAAGGATGGATGGATGAAGAGAGCGAGATGGATGGATGGACATACGAATGGATGGATGGATAGATGCAGTGAGAAAGATGAGAGAGAGATGGATGAATGATGGATGGAGAGAGAGAGAGCAAGAGAACAGGAGAGAGAGACAGCGAGAGATTAACTGTACTGAACAATGACACATACAGCAATAAGATATAAGTCTGACAACAAAACAATATATATTGCTTTATATTGGACATGGGGTGCTTAATCCCGCCCAATCCTGATCCACTCTCACTTAACAAAATCCCAAGCAGGCGTATCAGTACAAGCAGGTATCAGTAATGCAGTCATGTCTAAACACTCAAACATAATGTAATCTTACCCTGGGGTATCGGAATTTAAAGTCCAATCGGCCAAAATCAGTAAGGAAGCAAAATCTTGTGAGAAACACCCAGTCCTGTGGACAGCAGAGGGTCAAAAGAAGGGAAGTACTGTCAGTACAGTAAATAGTTGTTTACATTTGCAGTCACAACTGAACAGAACTGCTCATACACTGTTTATTTGAAACTAAAGTGTGCCCCACCCCAGTCATACCCAAACATATGCAAAAGTGTATCTATATGTTTTACCTCAAACAAGGTTTACCTGTAATAGACATGACCTCATTTAGCAGACACTTTTAAACAAAGCACCTTAAGTAGACTTATCACAGGGACAATGGCCCTGAAGCTTGCTCAAGGACACAATGGTAATTGCTCTAACTCGCTCCTTGCACAGATCAAACCAGTAACCTTCTGACTGCAATCCCTGAGCTGTGGTCCTTACATTGCACCACCCAGACAAAGTCAAATTTCATAAACTCAACCCGATCGAATGCACTTTTAACCCTTTAAATGCCTTATAGACTGCAATGGTTTATGGGATTAATGAAGTTTATTATTCATGGCTTTGGTTGGATCTCATTTAGTACACTTAATCTTTTTCCCTTGCTTAAATTTACACTGACGGACACATAGTCAGTGAAGCATAAGAAAGCACAAAGTGGGCTTCGGCTCTTAGCCCCTCATCCATATTAACTTCCTCTGCACTGTTGGTGGTTTTCATAACAACCGGTCTCTATGACAATATGGGACAACAACCCCAAGACTCTGACCCAGAACTGAGCCCTACTAACCATTAAGATAGAGCCAGGAGTCATGTGACCAAATACCTGAAAGACCACCTTGTCTGACCACCTGTTTTTTGAGACACACAAAAACACATCTCTGAAACAAAAAACCTGAATTCCTCACTATCGTCATGGCGACACATACTGCACATTGCAGCTGCTATAGAAACCAGGGGAGACCGAGCTCGGTCTAAACCTCACTTATCACATGGACTAGACTGCCCTCTGATCCTTGTTAAAACCAAAGCAGCAGACTCACACAACAGACTCTGTCTGTGTTTCTGCCCTTGTTCACATTCCCATCTGCCACATTTCTAGATGTGGGTGCTCAGATCTACACTGTTTGTGCCTGATCAATTCTCTTATTCTCTCTTTGAAGAGACCCGTACCAGATAAAAGTCCCAGTTGTTGTCCCCTGCAGTAGTGTAGCCCAGCAAATTCGTGTATTAGTTTATAAGAGTAAACTCATAAACAGTTTGTGTGCCCGTTAGCAGATGAAAGCTGATTGGTTAGCGGAACAGTATGTGTTATAATGCAGAACCGGCTGTAAAGGTCCTCACTATTAATACCTGCCGTCCGCCTCATCCCCCCCACAGATGCTGCATTGTAATACAAAGCCATTGAACCACTCAGGAGGCAAACATACAGAGCCTATCGACACTACATTAATCAAGCACTATACCCACATGCAGTTCTATGCGGTCACTTCAGCGAATCAGTGGAGGCCTCACCTTTCTCTGTCTTTCCGGATCTCTGTCTGCTCACTAAGCCTCATTAAGAATTAATTACCAATCAACTAATCATGTCGCCCCAGGTCCACTGGGCTTTTAAATGATTCATTACATACGTAATACAATGGAACAACACATAAATACACTCATGTGCACTCACACACACATTTATGTCAACCGGCGCACACCTGGAAAGAGTTTTATATGCCTGTGGTAGTGTTAGTTAACAATAGGCTGTTACCTGCACAGCACTCTGGTCATGATAGATGTGGTCTGTTCCTGAACTTAACTTCACAGAATGACTGAAGAAGCAGCTGTATTGGAATAAATCTGTTCTGTGACTCACACACAGAACAGATTCATCCACAAGAACACTAAATGTGAAGTGTGCCATTTTTTTGTTACTATATTCAAATATATTCTCCTATTCATGCTTAAAAGACGTCTACAGTGTACCTGGGCCACTTGTAGGTTGATTTTCTCTGGAAAGTGAACACTTGATCATCTCGGCCTATCTGAAATTGCAACACTGGATCCACCAATGATGTGAGATTGAGGTGGAAATATCTGTTTGACTGACCAATGGGAGACAGGGGAACTGTGACATTTAAACTGTGTATACCCAAACCGACCACCATCTTTCATATACTGGAACTCAGGTAAATCTGTAATGCGCTAAAATACACATATGCAACATGTGTGCATTAATGATTAATGAAGTACATTCTCCTTTTATCTGTTACACACAAACAAATTCAACTTGATAAAAGTTCCCAGTAATGTACAAAGTCTGTGTATATGTGAGTGTATGCATGGCAGTGACAGAACGACCTTGTAGGGAAACAAACAGAAGTGAGATTAATGGACTGTTTAACCAACTCATACAGAGCCCCAAAAGAGAGCAGGATCAGCATTTGGGTACTGTTGTGTGAGGCCGAAACGGGTTCTCATTACCCGTGACAAACAGAGGACAAGACTCAACATATACAAACGCATACAAGTTATCAATAAATTGCCCACAGGGATTACATTGCATCAACACCTTTAGGACTAATAAAAGAAGGTTTAATTTTCTTACCCGTGTTTTTTAAACCTGTATGACTTTTTATTAAAGGGTTATTTATAGTACAATGTGAAAATTGTTTAATTTTACAATGTAAGCGTGTTGTGACCACAACATATTTAGGCCAAGACTGTCAGTGAATAACAATGTTCTTTGTTATCATATAGCTATTATATATGTTTGTCCTCTCTAGAGCTTGACAGCCCCTTGTCACTGGAATCTGCAAGGTAGGGACCAGCATGAACATTTCACTTTTGTGGTTCACAGAAGAAATAACCTTACTGGTTTAGAATGACATGAGGGTAACATGGCTTTATTTTTGAGTGAACCATCCTTGTCAAATCTATAGATAAGCTGCTCTGTGTATTTTGACAGGAAATATTTATCAACAAACATATAATATCTTTTTGAATCTATTTGTTTATCAAATCAATGTGATGAAATGAGTGTGAACTTTTTTACAGCACCTTTAAATTTGTTTTTTATGCTTCAGGGTGATATTTACTCCTAGTACAATGTGTTTTAACAAATAACCCAGGGTTTTAAAAAGGCTTTTAAGAATTGTCCAGCAGTCTACTACGCAACACTATAAAGTAATTCTAATAAGACGTATTTCCATTAAAATCACACCTCAACATACGTATATACGAAAATACGTATATCTAGCCATGCACATTACAGTCTACATAGTTGCTTATTTCTATGTGAGTCTGGAGCGCAGGGAATTTCAACCTGACTCATGTCCAACACACATTAATACACATCACACCTTCTCTCACGTATATGCTAAAACACACACTCACAAGCAATCAACCTTTAATATGTTTGGACACCAGCATTGCCGTGCGACATATGCAAACCTAACGACTAACATTTTAAACAACATATTGGTCGATGCGCACCTGTAACGACATAATAGAGGATTGACGGGTGATCTGATGTTATAAGTTGGCAATTATCATAGGTGGGCACTGTTTAAAATGTAGTTTTACGCGCGCGAATAGGATGTTGTTCGTGTTGAGGATAAATGAAGCTTTCATTAGCTCAGTGTTCGAGAGGATAATGATCTTGGCAAAGGATATTAAAGCATCCGGCTTCCAGATGAGAGCAAAGGCAGAGGCGTTAAAAGACACTTGCACACAACAGCCCATCAATAACAGCCATCAAAAGATGCGCAGCAAACCCCGGAAACAAGCTGGTTAACTCAAAAGAATCCCCAGCACAACAGTATAAAATGTAAACACTATGCTCACCTCTTTTGTATTGACGATTCCCCTGACGTATTTTCCCAAAACCGACCCGACACATAAAATACTGGATACCACTGCGAGTCCTAACACTTTCTCCATTTTTACCTGCGCACCGGGTGTCTCCGTCTTTTTACTCTTCCTCCAAAATTGTGTGAACAGCAAGGCTGGCCGGTTATACGGAGATCTGCCCACAGTGGCTGCCAGATGCGCGCCCTCGCTCTTCTCTCAATGCATGTATCGCCAGTATTTTCGCCGGGCGCGCGCCTAGTATCACACGCTCTGTGACAGGACGGCGTGAAACGCGCGCTGCCGACATTTTATTGCGACACATTACACAAATGGCTATCGCTTAACAGGGACAACATTTTTATTGATTGTATGTCCACGCCTGCTCGTTAAACCCTTGTTTTACAGATTAAAACCGTCTCACTGGCCATGTTTGTTGTTAGCTCCATCCCATTACATGAACAAAGACCATGGTAGTCATAGAGATTAGAAAATATTTATTCATTCATATATAAATCAACACAGGGAAACACATACTGAAGAAAAATAAATTGATTTACCCATTGTAACATGTCCTGCATACACTCCAAAAGCAAATACATACTTAAAAGTAAAATTATGGTCTCTGTACAATAAATGTATTCTATATAGTACATTCCAGATACACAGGTTTGCAGTTGTGGTATGTTTACATGAAAAAGGTACAAATCACAGTAAAAAAAGACTTTATATAATAGTGAGGGTAATGGAAAGCTCCCTCACAGATCTTCCCATACTTTCATGAACACTAAAATTTAAAGTGCATGTCTACTTAGATAGTCCTGCACCAAAAATGGCTTCTGACCAAACATCAGAGAAATTGCAGGTGAGATACAGTACAACCATAAGGATTAACAGCAAACAGTGCCGAGCCTGTCAAAGTTTATATCGCTCAGATCAGTGAAGGTTGCAGTGAAAATGAAGGCAGACGAACAGGCATCAGCAACCCTCGCAAATGATACTGCAGTCATTATAGCCTGCACTTAAAACGGACCACATCACCGTGCACTGTGGACTTCAAGAGGACCGAAGAGTTCGGAACCACTTCAGCTAAAGAGCTGCAGCAAATCCAATCTGAGAAAGTACAATAACACTGGTTCCTAACACTGATTAAAACAGTGACTGACTTACTTGTAGTTTAAAGAATAGACACCTCGGAGAGTGAGTGCCTTTGACACAGTACAGTGTACGTTTTTGTTGCTTAAGCCACAGTAATACAAGCAGGTTTGCTGTTGAAATGAACAGTGTTTTTGTTCTCTCATAGTGCACATCAAAGATATACAGTATATGTCAGTTAGGTTTATATTTCAGCTTGTGTGCTCCCTGGGAACCAAACCCATGATGTTAGCATTGCTACACAATCTGAGCTACAGGAACGCCACTGTGTTGTTTTAGACAACACCCTTGAGATGAATGAGTAATCTACAGTAACTCTGGAGGCTGCTTGAGAGCCCATGAAAACACAAATATTAAAAAAAGTGAGAAAGAGTGAGAGAGAGAGAAAGGTGACCCCACAGTGGTTAATGAGAGACTTACAATATTTGTTCCATCTAACACAGTGTACATTGGTTCCAGCAAGATGGAAATATCCAACACTGCATTCAAGATCATGACCTCCAACCAATCACAACTGGCTTCCAGAGATGCCTACTTCAGTGAAAAGGATGACCACATGCCAGAGTGGGTCTTATCACTTTTCTCCTAGTTGTGGTTGTTTTAGTCATGGATCCATATATAGATGAACACAATTGCCTTTACATCTAGAGGCACAATGGCACTGAGTTGTATTTCAGTAACACAAACTGGTTTCTGAACTTCCCAACAACAGTGTAGTACTCTAAAACACACTGAAACAGCACATACATGAACATACAGAACAAACCACTTGAACAAAAACAGACAGCACCCAATGAAAAATAAAAAAGTTCATTTTACAAGACACATTAGTAAAATTGCAGCGTAACCAAGACCAGGCTTTTCAAAGCTGTCACCACCAACTGCAAAAAGGAGCAGCTTTGACACACTGAACAGAGCGAGCAAGAAAATCTGTTTTTCCTTTTTTACTTTCCTGTAAACTTGCTACAAATGCTGCGATCAGCAGGAGAAGGATATTGTTTTCTCACTGCATTTAAAGCTTGTCTTCAGCGGAGGTTTAATCCAATCACAGGCACACAGATAAAGACCAAGCCAGTTTCTTGGAAAGGAATACAGAGCCCCAAAAAACACATCAGCGTCTGCCACTAAAATCAGGATCTATCTTACAATGATAGAGCAATTCTCACTTTAATAACATGGCATTACTTTAAATAGAATGTGTGCTACATAAACACACTGCTCTGGGTCATGTCAATTTTCAGCTGTTCCACAGCACAAACCAAACAAGTACTTCTCCCATGTAACAGTTCTAAGCGGATATGTGCCCACGAAGCTTAAATCATTCCATGCTAAATAAATAAAGTGTCAGAATTTTGGGGGCGTAACAGCTTTTGTGCCCCATTGGAAATTCAGTACAGTCAATTAGTGCCAAAAAGAGAAGGGGCCGACCTGATTCAAATGAAGGCACGTTATCAGTGCTTGCATGCTGATGGTATTCATCACACATGAGCGGGCTGAACGATTTCATTGGCTCGAGGTTGCTGGGTGTTGAGGGAGTCGGCTTAAAATACCTCTAGGACGGGTTGGGTGAGAATTGAGGAGCGTGCTCAAAATGGGTCAGCAGGCACGGGGTGGATGACATAAATGTGAACAGAAAGAAACAAACTGAGCAAGGGAACAAGGGAGATTGAGAAATCCAGAGAGGCAAATAATGCAAGCTTGTGTTGACGTGAGGGAAAGACAAAGTGAGAAAGCAGTAAGCTAGAGATAGCTGTAGCCCCTGTTTTTCTCACCAAGCTACATTTATGGAACGCAAGTTATTTTCCAGTCTTTAAACCAGCATCTATTCCTGTAGTTTTGACAAGCAGACATTTAATATAACAGACCATTGTAGTAATGTACTGGATCAATTTAAACAAACAAATCATGTTTAGAGGCAGTTTACACCACCCCTCACTTAAGTAAACAGTTGCAGACAAAAACATGCATTTTTTCACTTGACAACCACTAAGCCATGAAGAAAATGTTAAATATAGGACAGCAGTGATAAAGACTAAATACACTGAGTGAAACATACAAGAATGAACACTCAGAATACAAGTAACACTGTATCACAACTTCAATGTGGTTCATTCCACAGAATCCCTGTGGAAATTTCATCACTATGAATATATTGATTATATTTAATATATGTTGAACTCTAGGAGGACGAAGCAGCATCGAAATGCGCATTCAAACACTACTCTCCCCAGATGTCCTCTAAGAGCCAACAGGCAGGTAGATTAATATAGAGTGATTAACACACACAAAACACCATATTAAAACTGAGTGTCATAAATAATTCCAAAGCTACTATATGAAACAAAGCAAAATTCAAACATGAAAAAACGCTTTCTGTCAGTTAGCCCCGGGACGCCTAGCAGCAACGCGTTCTGAGCATACATATTAGCATAGCAGACAGGTATAATTAGGCAGATCTAATATTGAATCACAGTTTGTAGGTTTTGATGAATGTGTAATGAGAGTCTGAGCTATGGTATGGTTTGGGTTTATGCAACATCTTTTAACAGCGTCCATGTTCTGGGATGTTTGTGTACAACAAGGCAGGTTTATTTGGTATTTGTGCTGGTACTTCATAACACAAAAGGCAAAGTGGTAAAACAGGTGCAGAAAGGAGTGTGTGTGGATGTGACCATGATTGTATAATAGAGCTTTAGGTTTACTCATTTTCTATCCAACTAAATACTTACTGATGTTTTATATAATTAGGAATTTAATAATTGGTGCCGTGACTCATTCTTTCATTTTCCTCTATTTACTCTTATCACTGCAATCACTGCTTTATTCAGCCCTGATTGCCATTATTAAATAATGTGACCGTTCATGTGTATTATAGACTATTACAGACTATGTGTATTAACGTGTATCTGTATTATATGTAATGAAACCATTGCAAGGCCAAAGCCTACATTGTAATCTTTTCAGCTTCAGATTTTGTGGCAGGGGAAAAACAAGCAAGCCCCTCCCCACTTACAACAGAAGCCCCTCCCCCAACAACTAACCCCTCCTCTCCGCCCTCCTGCACAGTTGCTTGCGAAAGATTGTGGTCTCTTTTGGCAGCAGAAGCCTTCTGATTGGTCCGTTCCAGTTTGCGATGCTTACGCATCTCCGGGGGCGGGTCTTTTGTGGTGAAGACCTCTTTAATTCGCTCCATGCATACGTTAGCAGCCTCCCGAGTCTCCCTTGAAAGCTGGGACAGACTGAGGAAGCCATGAGGAAGATCATCCACGACACAGAGGGTCACCGGCTGATCGACATTTCGCAGTCTTTTGGCAAACATCACAGAGTCGTCTAGCATGGGGTCTAAATGACATGCCTGAAAAAGAGGGAGGATAAATGATGATGACAGCAAAGCTTTAAAAGCACATGCAAAATGAAAAGCGTAACTGAGTGTAGGAATGTATTATAGTGATTGAGGGGATTGTGGGTATATGTGGATGTGAACGTAATGCTACATGATGAATGTATATGTACAACAACCTTGTTGCCCAAGGCAAACTTCTCTACAGAGACAATAAAGAATGAGATGAAATTAAATGAAGCCAGATTCAGAAATGAACTTTTCCAAAAATAATATTTGCCTTCTGGATTTCATTTTTGAGTCCTAACCATACAAAATATACTGTAAGTCAACCTTTATTAAATACGTACATGTAATTTATTTATTTACAAAAATGATCAATCTGAAGATTAAAAATGTACTGCCTCTTACCCATAAAGTTAACACATGTTATATAATCATGTATAAATAATATGTGCTAGAAGCATTAGATGTACCATAATCAGAGAAAATTTTTACAGGGGTAAATTGTTTGTCACTTTCTGTGGTATTTTCATCATTTCTGATTCTGACACAAGCTCATGATGAAAATGAGGAACACACAAGGCATTCAAAATCCTATCACAACTTTATAACAAGATCTTTTTTAACACACCAATGAGTTCTCACTCCTTGTGTGAAAGTCTTTGCACAATCTTACCACTATGTGTACAGGAGGAAGCCCTCTCAGCATGCTGTCTGGAGCCAGCAGGGGGGACATGTAGGGGTTCCTGGCGATAGGTGAACTCTGTACCGTCATCTCTGCTAACTGCTCTGAGCGCAGCGGCTCGAAACCCTCCGGAAACTCACGGGGGTTCTCGGAGTCCTCCTCGCCACCAGGGGGCGGAATGGCCACAGAGGAAAAGGATTCTGAGATGGAGGGATCCACTTCTTTACAGAGGAAGAAACTCACGTCCTCGGGCTGGTACAGTGGTGAAGGGGAAAAGATAAATTTAAGTCAATAACGTGAATGAGGAGGACAGCTGGGGGCAGGTTGAGGAGGAGACGCTGGATCCAGAACAGATGAACACAGGGAGGCAACTACATTATCTCAGCAGTTCTATTTCCAATTTCTCCTCTCTCCATAATATTGCTCCCTAAATTATCATTATGGCACCCTGACCATATTTATAATTTCAGTTTGGATGGAATGCAGAGCAATAGGGATGATTCACATGCGCCAGGCAGTACAAATTAATGCTTCGAATTATGCGATTATTCACATGTGTGACATCATCACATCACGGGATCCACTGGGGGATTTTCAAATGCAAATGAACTGCAAAAATCCTTATTGCTGCAAAATCCTCTGTACTTTCTTGAAGTTGCAAAACTAGACCTAACGCTGTACTAACATTACTTCACCAAGCTTAAAAGACAGAGGAATACAGAAAAATAATGGTGTATAATCAAAAAACCCAGCGTGATGTATCTGTACACAGTGTACCAGACTGAAATATCCAGAACGATTTACTTTGAGCTATTAAAATCAGGCAGTCTAATGAGGCCTGTCTATTCTGCGCATTAGACAGATGCTTATGTTCATAGCTCTGACTCTACGTTTCTAATGACAACATATTAAATTCTACTGAATGGCAATTTTACACTCTCTAAAAACATCTGTGCAGGATTCTTACTAAGAATGGAGCTGTCTGTTATTTAAAAATGATGCCTGACTATGATGCATAACAAACACTGTTTACTTGTTAAAGGCTGGGTCATTCTCGCCGGGGATAACAAATTAATCAGTGCAAATATTAGCGTATGTTTCACACACTTGCAATGCTGTAAGCGAGACAAAACAACAACAGCCTGATGGATGCTGTGTAGCAGAGATTGGCGTCCTTTCAGAATGCAAATCGGTCGGATGATTAATATGACTCACTTTTACAGCCTGTAAACGAGAGGCCTTCAAGACCGCAGGAGCTTTAGAGACACAATGAAAAAGGGGATTTGATTAAACCGCTCTTGAATACGCGAGAAGTTGTACCTTGCTCTCGGGTGTCAGGGTGATGTCGAGGATGGAGTTGTGGTTGGCTATGGTGGCGCTGAGGTGGTTAGCGGTTTTCTGCGCATCGCTGGTGCTGTTGTTCATGTGGGTGACAAAGTCTTGGCATGTTTGGCTCCTCAGAGACCCTTTCTCCATGGAGTATTTAGATGACCCTTTGGGCCCTGGAGGGTCAGCGTGGGGAGAGGTCAGAGACGCCTCTGAGACACTGTGTCTGACAGAATCTAGAAGAACGAGGTGGAAAAGTAAAGGACAGAGAGAGTCAGGGGAGATGGTTTGCTTGTTTTTCAAGCTGACTGTGATTACATTTCAATAATATTTGACTGGTGATGTAAGTGTCTTAAAGTCAAGTCATTCTGCCTCAATGCCTTATTGACAGGTATTGACTGATGTCTCCGCTGATTAAAACAGCCTAATGTGGTTAATGGGTCTTTCAGCTTGGCCAATGAGATTAAGCGGGTCTGTTCTGATGGTCTTAGTGGGGTTTCTGGCACTATTTAGCTGGTCAGGCTGGCAGAAAAGATACACGTAGACCATCTCCAAGATGGGAGACAAGTAAGCTCAACCTAAAATCTGTTAAATCCAGCAACTATAGGTTGGTTAATGCTGTTATTGTTATAGCAGGAGTTGCTTTTAATATTTTAGGTATCAGTAGCAGAAACAAGAGTGACAGTGGCGAAACGAGGACCACGAAAAACTAAAGTAATCTCGAATTCCCAAAGCGAGTTACAGGAGAGGAAAATCAGAAAAAAGTCCTTGTGCCTCCAGAAACAGCTCCAAAAACAAATATGCAAAAAGACAAACCAGGAAATTAAAAAAAGAGGTAAAGAGATTACAAACAGGCAGCAGGTGGAAATTTAAAGCAAAAGAGGTGGGGGTTCACAATCCCTCACACAGACATTGGTGAAAGCTGTTGGCGATGGAACAGTTGCCAGGGAGAGGGAAGACATGTGACTAGCTGGTGGGGAGCGTGTGTGTGGCATTGATAAAGACTAAGAACACTCAAGAAAATATTAGGGCCCCTTGAATGGCCACACACAAACTAACACATCACAAACAGACACATCAGCTACAACACAGCTGTACCGCCCATAGCCATAATCTTGTGAAAACATTCTCAGCTACATAAATTGTGTAAGTATAGTCAATAATAAATTCATGGCTATCGTAAGGCAATTATAATACCCTGTTGTGTGTCACACTACACTAATGTTACCTTTCGGCAACACTGCATTGATATCTTGCACAACCCGACTCCCTGTCTCTCTAATGAACTCAAATGATACGAGCTCTCAGGTTGAAAGTAGCACATTTAAGTCACCTTGTTTGAGACGGCTATTATCAGTCTGTACTGCTTTGTGAATGAAACTGCTGAGAAAGTGGGAGGGCCAAATATATATTTATTACATCTCTCTAATATTGTTCTTATTGAATATTCCTTAACATTCAATCAATGATGACCATCGCTTGCAGCAATGAAGGAATAGGCAGCAGTGGCCAATCAAAGCATTGGGGCGGAGCTAAAATACTGTTGATGAAATACTGTAGGAAAGACCACTGAGGTCAAAGGGTGGCTGAGAGAGAAACACTTAAGACAAAAATGACTGCTGTAAAGAAAGGAGCAAGGAATTATGGGATAGCAAGCACCACACGCAATTCTCTGGCGTGCAGCGTGCTTGATTAGCCTTCAAGCAATGATTCATTAGTCAGTTTAGACAACAGAGGTGGACTGAGTGACAGATTCCATTTAGTTATGATCACACACAACACTTTCCACAGCACCATCTGTGGATCACGCACCACAAGCTGGAGCGCCCGTTCGGAAACTCCCATATATAGCTCTGAACAAATGGCAATTATCACCACGAAGCCAATTATATCATGCAAAGCCGAGCACTACAAGGCATTTGTGTGCGTTAATTTAAACCTAATTAAAACAGATCAAATAATTAGCCAGCTGCACTATTACAAAGACATCATCAGTGCGTGGAGATTATGATCCTAAAAAGACATTTTGATAAATACTGTTTTAGTCACACTCAGTGCAGAGTTTGGAAACCATACGCTCCATTTCACTCCTACACAGGTACCTGCACTTCCTCTGTCCAGCAGAGAGTGGATCCAGTTGGAGGCCCCCTGTTTAATGTCCCTGATCAGCAGGGCAGTGTCTCTCCTCACCATACTCAAAGTGCTCACCTTCTCCACCTGCTTCTCCGCCTGCGGCCCTGTCCCTACACACACAGCACACAAACCAGCAACGCAATCATTCAAACCATACCAGACTTGCAGTTCCTATGAAAAACGAATCATAGTATAAGTTATCATTTTATTTAAACCTGTAATTAATTTACATAATTGCAAATAACATATTTGTTGTGTTCCTGTAGTTCAGTTGGCGTTAACAGTGCAAAGTTTGTGGATTTGATTCCCAGAGAACGGAAGTCACTTCGGATAAACGCGTCTGCCAAATGCATAAACGCAAATGTGAATATTTGATGCCTCGTTCTTTGAGAGAGTCTGTTTCTAAACGGAAAAGGAGACTTTGAACAGAAAGCTGTCTTTAATGTTGACTACACACTACTTATATACAATTGACCACACAATACTTAAATACAATTGACCACACACTACTTAAATACAATTGACCACACACTACTTAAATACAATTGACCACACACTACTTAAATACAAGAATACTGTTATAGTTCACTGGGAAAGATAAAAACACGAGCCATGGGCCACCGATTTGACTTTGTCCTCACTATGATAGAAAACAGTACTAATCGAACCAATGTGATACAATCCTTTTAATCTATTTCTGATGTGTGTAGCTTCACTTAACTTCACTTGTTGAAATCATTCATCTTCATTAAAGTGGTTAAACTGAACATGCTAAACTCTGACTGTTCCAGCTCAGTCACATTACAACAGCACCCGTCATAAAACCCCATTACGGTTTCATTCAGACTGACCTGCGTAAGCACTGAGGCAGCGCGAGAGCACGCTGAGGGGCAGCAGAGGGTCCATCAGGGTAAGGAGACGGGAGGGCGAGGCATACGCGGTGAGCAGGGTGGCGGGGTACGCGGCCACAATACCATCTGGCATGCGCACACCGTGAGACGCAGCCCTCATTGACACTGTAACACAAAGGTTTCCACCTGCACTGTCACCGGCCAAGCACACACGCTCGCCAGTCCAACCTGAGGACAGGGCGGAGAAAGAGAAATTGCAGGGATTCAAGGAGCAAACCACAATAAATGAAATAAGAAGGAGTACTAGATCAAGTAACAATGATTTAGCCAAACAAGAGCACCAGGAAGATAAATACATCCCATAATTCTTGGCGGAGAATGAGGTCACAATTTTATCACCCATCTCAGACACTGCTGTGGTATTCACACCAATGACACCCAAAAGAGTTATTAGCAGTGTGTGATCCGCGATGTGATGTTGAGATAGATAGCAGAGGTGAGAGAACATTGAATGATGAATGTTTACGCTGCTGTAGTCAGACTGAGTGTGATCGGAGTTTCAATAAGCTTTGCGACCTCTTTGTTCCCTGTGGGATCTCAAAGCAGCTCAGCAGTTTGACTGATCATAAAGTCACTTGATTTCTCTTGTCTTGCACCTTAATCAGTTTTCTTATGATTTTATTAAATGACTGAATACAAAAAATTATATAACATCACAAAAAATTATATAACATCAGAAATGATGCTGTCAGTTTAACGCATTTGGTATATTTACCCTGAGCTGTACATAAATTCTTGAATAAACAATTTAGGCTTAAAATAGCACCTAAATGCGAAACAGGCAGGTCTGCATTAGTAAAAAGCTGTTCACACAGAATGTGGTTTGCATTCTGGAACAGAAGTGTAGTACAATAGAACAGAAATCAGTGGGTCTTAAGATATGTTTCTCAAAAAAATGCTTTCCAGTGATTGGCTTTTGTTTAATATGTATTTTAAACAATATATTAATTTCTGAAGCCACTTTTTGACAAACCTTTGTCAAGGTTTTATCTGCCATAATAACATGTCTCTTTTTTAAATATTGATGTGTAATTAATTGTAATTAACTTGATTAATTAATATGCATATAATCCAATTAATTAGATTATGGTTTTTAATTGACTGACAGCTTTAATTAAAAGCAGTTTGAAAGATGAATGAAATGGCATTTACCAGCTGCATCCCTTTAATAATACAGATTATTCAATCACAGACTCTTGTATTCGGCCAGCACAACAAGCTATTGCTCTCACCTAGCAGGTTGTGGTTCTTGATGGCCCAACAGTAGGCATAGAAACATTCCTCCAAAGCCCGGGGAAATGGGGCCTCAGGGGCCAGGGAGTAATCCACTGAGAGGATGGGGGCATTCAGGTCTTGAGACCAGCCCCTTAGATAGGGCTGGAGAGAGAGAAGGTGAGAAACACAAATAAACACTTGATGATAGTAACAGGTCAGGCATGATGACAGCTGCCAAGCTAGAAATGCTTCTGAGAAAGACGAAAGAAGATATTTTGAAGTATGTTAGTAACCACACAACAGTGGCACCCATTGACTCCCCTTGTATGAACACAAAACCACTGAGACATTTTTCAAAATGTCTTTTTTTGTGATCCACAAAATTAAAAATGTCATACAGGTTTAAAATGACATGAGGATGAGTAAATTATAGAAAAAAATATTTTTGGGTGAATTATCCCTTTAACAAAAATGCTAAATGCATTAGCATGTCAGCTTTACTGACTAATTGTAAAGATTCACATTTTCTGAACTGCTTCCCCGACTCACACACCTTAATCTTTTTTGAACCCTAACATCCTCTAGTTTTAAAGGTACAGGTCACTTAAAATACCCTTTATTATACACTCATTGTAATCAATGTGAAGATTCTTCAAAAAACTGGTTTTGTATTTCACTAAAATGTGTGTCACAGAAGGTAGATTATTAGGTAAACTATTCCTCTAAGTGTTTTGCCTTACTAAATAACAGTGTTGCATTAGGGCCACTAAATGCTGAATTAAAGTGGACTTTGTCACCTTAAATGCCTCACTAACTGTGTCTAGACGCCTGTTAGAAAACTCTTGGGGAATAAACATTATATTCTGAGAAAAACAGTCTCTATACCTCTCTCTCACTATCACTCTTTCTCACTCAGTTTTGTTTTGTAGTTTTAAAGCATGATGTGTGCTGGCATGCATCACAACACGTCCCTCTGACTGCCAGTTACACCTTTTATCATGTGCGCCATTGTTGAGTGGGGCGCGTTCAAGCATCTAATGCATTGTGTCAAGTACGCAAGCTCCTGCTGGTGCATTTGTGTCACAGGAGGTGAATTTTGCATGAGTGTGATGTTAACTGACACTCTAAGACACATTTAAACACAAATGACCAATATCTTATGGCACTTGCAAAGAATTAACTCTAATACACAATTAAAATACATTTACACAAGTAAATGTTTTAAATCTTGATAGACCAATTAGACCTTAAGGGGGAATTCTGGGTGACTGCTGTCTCCAGACCTCCTAATAATGTATTTAAAACACAAACAGTTAATAATTAAAGGTTGTTAATTGATTCTCCCTTTCTGATTTTATTTTGTACAACAAATGTAAGCATTTTTTTCACAGATTGCGAAATAAGTCGTGGTTGTCAATACAAAGGTCACTACCCATAACGCTAAGGTGTTCTGGGCGGTTGCCAGGGTGTTACTATGCAGTTGCTAAGGTGTTCTGAGCAGTTGTTTGGGTGTTACTATGCAGCTGCTAGAGTGCTCTGGGTCATTGTTGGGATGACCCAATAAAAAACCTGGCTTGTCAGATACAGCACAAACAGAAGCTGAGAGAGGAGAGTAGTGTGAGGGACAAAAAGGAAAGAAACTGAAAGGAGGTGCCAGGAGGAGCAGATACCTCATGTGATTTGGAGGTTTGTGCCACAAATCCTCCTCCATGGAAGTGCACCACTAACCAAGGAGAAGGGGGGCTGAGCTTAGTCTTCAGACCCAAGGAAAGAGAGATCGCCCCCCCCTCTGAGCGACACATCGGCAGTAATTTCTCACTGTCCTAAGGAGAGAAACATAATCATAAAGCCAAATGGATTATAAGCAGCACAAACAATGACAAACAAATGAAAAACTGACAGATACAGCAGCAAGCCAACGGAACTGTGAAAATTAGTTTATTCCCACGCAACGTCTCTAACAATACTTTATTTGAAGCTCTTTGTTAACTTCTCATTACTAACTAACAAGCATATTACCCACTTACGCCCCACACATATTAATTCAACTCCACAGCCAGTGCAGCTCTAAAACATGTTTGCGTCGCTGTTTAATCAATAGGAGTTCAAATCATGTGAACTGAAGTCATGTAAGCTTTTTACAACACCATTATATCTAAGCCATCCAAAACACATTAAATTCAAGTCCTCTTCTGAGGCCGGGAGGTATATAAGGAATTAGAGAGCTTTAGGTAAAGGATAAAAGGAGACACGCCTCAGGATCTACACTTATCACGAGCTCAATCACATTATTTTGCGAAGTACACCTTCATTACGACCCGCGGCGCAGTCATGCGTTCCTCTTTATCTACGTATATTTATTTATTTACCCTCAAGATAAGCGCGAGCTGAGGAGAAAGTTATGTGTCGATAAAAAAGAATTCTAATTACAAATCACACGAGCAGCATCACTTGAGTTCGTGAGGAACATACGCAGGTAAGACTGTTAGTATTGAAGGATAATTGGGATGTCAATGTTACCTGTCCTTCTCTCAGCTCATGAGAGATCAGCCTCATCTGCACGGGCCCCAGGCCGGTGTGAGCCGTGGGGGGAGACACGGTCACCGTATGGGTGGGATCTGCCGCCAACGGCAGGTCGAAGGGGTCGGGAGGCACAGAGAGAGCTCGATTCACCTTCACCGGTGTGGCTGTCATACTCATCAGACTCTTGAGAGGGAGAGAGCACAGACAAACTTCAGCTTTCATTACTATGCAAATGAACCGTTATCAGAAGATGACTGTAGAAGTCAATATGAGAGCTGGCGAGTTATTGCCACCTTAAAGAGTCAAAAGTTTAGGGTGAGATCCGTCCAGATGTAGTAGTGAGTGTGACCAGATGTTTTGATTTACAAACAGCTGTCAAATGAGGATTAAATTAAACAGTATATCTATAGTTCATATTTCTGCTTCGATGAATGAGCTGCTTGGCGAGTCTGTTTTCTGTAATCCCCACACACTTATCAATTGTTTTGAGTGTACAGTGAATAACTGCAGTAATGTTAAATGATATCCAGTAAAATATGACTTAAAAGGAGCTGGTCTGGTGTTGAAGGAATACTTCAACTGGGAAACACTGTATTAAAAGACACTGGTGTTTGTTTGTCTGCATGTTTGTTT
>JAZGTJ010008671.1:0-10507 GCA_036877575.1 Botia almorhae
AGGGGCTTGATGGAGCAAGTCGGAAGCCCTGCAAGGAGGGCATTGCAGTAGTCCAGTCTGGAGAGAACCAGAGCCTGAACAAGAAGTTGTGCTGCATGATCCGTTAGGAAGGGTCTGACCTTCCTGATATTGTAACTAACTTATAAATTGCGAGGTCCCAAGAGGTGTATAGGGGAGACAGAGGTTAACGGAACATTCAAGCAATTACATTACCAGATCAACTCCAGTGCTCAACAGGTTAAAGAAACTTTTATATGAGCATTTATAAGTGTGCACATGACAAACCAGCCAAAAACAGAATTAAAATTAAATCAACACAGCAATCCATGTGTTTTACACAGTATCCAGCAGGTGGCACATGGAACAACAAATACTGCTCAACACAGCTGCTACAGGCCAGGTCAAACTGCTATTGATCTTTAAGTATACCTAGCCATATTGATGATTATTATATAGACATATATTGCATAAATATCATTGTCTGATAGCATTTGGTAAGTAAACACAATGTTATCTGCATGTTTAATGGTGGATTGTAAATATATATATATATCCACATAATATTAAAAAATAATAATGGACAAATATGTAGTAATACAGTAACTTATGTGACTGCATGAGTTTGCAACAGTTGTGACAAAATTGTCACAGTTTTTGACTTGCCCTTTTTTTGTAAGTTGTTTCTTGTTCTGTGTTATAGTTGTCAGAATTGTCTGTATCATCAAAATGGTCCATCCTGTAGGACTAGTAATGAGCAAAATAACACTGAGATGTCTCTCACTACCAGCTGAAAGACTTCAGCTGCCACAGAATATTGCTGTCAGAATCGCAGTAAAATGTAATGGATGTGTAGGGATATGAGCAAGGACATTATTGCTATTATGATTGAATTCTAATGTACCATATTGTAGGCTACAGGTCAGTGTGACCATCCTTCAGTGGAGTTTTAGATAAAGGATCCCTCAAAACAGCTCAGAATCTAAATTCAAAGATGCCAATCAAATTAAGCCCTGTCAATACAAATCTGACACCATCTTTTCCCTCTCTTAAACATGTTATTATTAATACATTTGTCTAGATGCACTTTGCTTAACCTAGCCATCTGAACAACATTACGCTCAAACTGTGAAATAAATGTCCCAAAGAAATACATAGCCCACAACATGAATCAGTTGTGCAGTAAGCAGCATACCTCCTGCATTAAAGTGTTTCCTCACCTTGTAACCGGCTTTGGCCCCAGACTGAAGATCGGACTCTATGTTTCCAGGGTCCAGATATGCAATGCTCATCAGAAAACCTGGTCCAGTGAAAGCCCAAAGTTTACGAAAGCTAAATATCTAAAGGAAGAAAAGGAATTATTTGAACAATGATTGCAATAATAAATAAAAAAGCACATTCCTCTTATCTTTGTCTACTTTTTGCTTTAGCTTTTATGGCAGTATTCGTGACAAAAAATAGCTCACCCAAATATAAAGCTGCTGTTTTTTACATTTCCTTGTTTTCTCACATGTTGTTTCAAACATGTTTCCCCCATGGAACACAATTTAATGAATATTAGAAGAAGGTAATGGTAATTTTTTTCCATGTGATTACAATGAATGGAGACATAATCTGCCCCATGTGATTTTAATCTGCTATAACCACAGTGAAATCAAGTCAGACTCAAGTATCACATCATTTTGTTCTGGGAATGTATTACGAATCAGACACTGCTACATCTCTCATGAATGAATGTGCCAAAGACAGAAAACATGAGTCAGTTTAAGATCATCTGATTCTACTTCTCTCTTCCTTAACATTAAGGAAATGAACTAAAAGATATACACATGATGAACACAACATAATCGCCACCTGAGTGCTTTGTTTTCATTTAAAGAACCTGCCTGATAAATGTACAGTAATGTACGCCTTTCAGATGTGAAAACTGCAGCATGAAGTAGTTCACGCTGACATGTAGACTCATGTTCATGGTCATCTGAACATCCAGGTCTCATTTGAGAAAGTTTCCAGCAGGACCACTTTCATGACACTTTTATGGTGCTGTTGACTCTTGGCATTCATTATTATTATATTATAAGGCGTGGCAAGGACATTTGTTTAAAACAACACCTTCTGCCCTCTCTGAAGCAAAAACCCTTAAGGTTTCCACATTTGGAACATGATATGATTGGTAAATAATGAAAGAATGAACTGCAGCCATTATTTCTACTATGAGCAAAAGTGTCAAAAACGAGAACAAAGGGTTATCAAGACAAAGCCAGCAGCAATCCGCCAGTCACATGAGCTTTTAACACTTCCTTTCATTTCATTATGACTATAGTGAGCATGTCTTTTAATGTAATAAATGTAAATGTAATGTCTTTTAAATCCTACATTTATTCTAGGGTAACAAATTCTGCTCCACTAGTTCAACTCACATTTAGGGATTTTGCAGAATCATTGTATATTATATATAATTATATTTATGTCTTACATTCAGTGGTTATCTATTAATCAGTTTACAGCTCTCTGCTCCAGGTACCTTTGTTGCATCATTCTCTGGGATGGGAACCTTCTCCTCAAAGTACGTGGAGATGGGCTCCACCTGCAGAGTAGGACTCGCATGGCTGTAGACTTCAGGGTCAGCCCGGGTGAGTGCATTGTGCTGAGGGGGGTTCTCTGAAAACAAGCACAAATTCAGTAAGCCTATAGTTGATTAAGTCCTACTATCTTCATCTTTGTCCCCTTCCCATGAGAGATTTGAGGTTCATGAGTGTCAAACGCTGGGCCTTGAATACAGCATCAACACATAACCTCTGCCTAATACCAGGCTTGTAGCTTCAGAAGCTACACAAGATAGGGTATATACATATTTCCACAAGACAATAACAAAAATAATAAGTAAAATTACAACAGTTCACCCTAATCATTCTGTTTAAACGTTTCAATCCTCTTGGCTCTTGTATTGCCTTGAGCACCAGTGAATGTTTGCTCAATCCAGTTGTAATAGTCTCTTAGTTGTCCTTGGGTTGATGGTAGATGAATCTTAACATAATACAGATACTGTTGAGAAGAGCTTAAACATGCTGGAGAATGTACAGGACCTGAAGGATTTTTTTAAAGACCAATGAGCAGACTTACTGTTCAGAAGAAAGCAGAGATTTATGCATATCCAACACACAACATACAAACAACCACTGACCACTGAGAAGGAAACATGCTCTAGTAAGAACAAAGACATGGAAACTTCTAAAGAGGATCAACTGTGTGAATTCTGTTATTATTTTGTCCTGTGGAATATATGCAGATATCTGTTATGTGAAACAGATTGATCAGGGCAGTGCATAAAACACTATTTATTTAGAAATGATAAACATCATGATAAACATCAAACATGTAAAGCTGCTTTGAAGCAATGTAACACTGTAAAAAGCACTATATAAATAAAATTAAAAACTGAACTTGAAATCATGTAGATTCTATGGTAGGTATGTATTTGTACTAAACTGTAACCTACAACAGAGACGACCTTCCATTACTGACTGTGCATATTTGAGTTGTCATTTTACTGTTTCTGCATATGTCAGCATATTCTTCTGTCTTGAGAAGATATTGGCAGAACTCCATAAGATCAGTGGGTTTATCCGCAATTATAACACAACATGACCTTAAAACTTTATGGGCAGCAATAAGTATGCTAAACTCAAGGAAACTACAACAATAAACTGTGCTATGACTTCCTCTCCGGACAATAAGGCTGATAACTCATAATTGCTTTATTAGGCTTTACATACAGGAACTTTCAGCCTCAGAACTTTCAGATGAGCATTTATTAGTGTTACTGCCAATAATGTCAACCAATCCACAAAAACTTTCCATTTGTCAAGCATAATGTATGTTGTGTACAGCAGACTGTTCACACAAATGACATTAACAATATCTATAGATTTACAGAAAAAGATTTACAAATCCTTATAAAATTAAGAGAACAGCTCACACACACATATGCATGTATTATTTTTTCACATGCATAATTTCCACTAAATATGATTTTTTTTTAAATACACAAAGGTAACAACTTTAAATTCAATTTGATTGCTTAATTGCATGCTTTACATAATTTGATCAAACGGTGGGCGAAGTCCACTTATTTGTGGAATTGTGTGCATGTCCTGACTTTTTTGATCCACAAATTCACAGACAGCGATCCACGAGTGCACAGACAGCGATCCACAAATAAATTTGTTTTCTGTCATGCGAGTTGTTGATGGAAGAAAGCTCATCGCGCTGTATTTGTTACTGCGAAGGTTACAAAAAAGCATAAGACGAACCTTTGTATTCACCCCATAAACCAGTTTGGTGTATATTACCATCTTGTCACTGAAACATGTCTTTTCCTTAGCTTGCAAGTCTTCACACGTGGATCATAAAGAACTTTGTTGTTCTACCTCAACGATATTTTGTTACCGCAACCCTACTATTCAGATGTACTCTGTGTGTGTGTGTGTGTGTATATGTATATTATATATATATATATATATAAAATATTGTTGCCATTTCAATATGTTAAACTATTAAACCACATTCAGGTGTTTTTCAGGTGCTTAACATGCTTAAAATAGATAAATTTGGCACACACATCATAGTAGTCTGCCTTGTTCTGAAATGTTGACAAAATCTTGATTAAAGATTTTTTTTTAGTGATTCCATTGTACATTTTATATACATTGTGGCACTTTTAGAAGTAGTTTAGGGTTTTGAAGTTCGGCAGGACAATTTTCATGTTGAGTTGAATAAAGATGTAAATTTAAAGTCGCTGCCCAGGGGCCCTTGGGGTGCAGGGGGCCCCGTGGGGCCCCTAGTCCAAAACAATTTGCAACGCTTATCAACAATGTATTTTCGTTTGTCTATTTTAGAGGGCCTACATTCTTTGATCCTCTGCCTACAAGGGCCCCTGCCCTGACCTGGTGCTAACATTAATGTGAGGTAATGGCATTAGGCTGTACTGATTATAATTTGAGATCCAACTTACTGTATCAACTTAAGCCACCTTCTTTTCACTTTTTCAGAGGTAAAAAGCGGCAAAAGATAGTTTTGTCAACATCATTCTGCTTTTACAACACGGTACGCGTACGCCGCAATAGTTTGGACCCACAAGTGGCATGATGACGTAGCAACTAGCCATCCCAGACAATGCTGGCATTTTGTTTTTTTTAGGGGGGGCCCTCGCGAACGTTTTGCCCAGGGGCTCACACAACCCATAATCCGTCCCTGGCTGTCGAGTTTTCCGGGGCTCGATTAATTTTGCAGTATTTTATTGTTTTAATTGTTCTCGCTTCATTAACAGGAACAGGTTAGTGCAAAACTTCATTTAAAAAAAGGTTTTTAATTCATTTTATTGTATTTTTATCAATTTTTAATTATAATTATATACAGTTTGTAAAAGCAAGCAAAAATCACAATTGTAAAATCAATTTATAACAATTGTAGAATCACATTTTTTAAGAATTGACACATATCATACTGTTTAATAGATAAGCGAATCTTGTCCAGTTTTGCTAATTGAACTGTTTAAATATTAACCAGTTAAGTTGTTAACGTTTGTTGGCGGAGTCTCTATATTATGTTTAAAACAAATATTTAATTTTTCTGATTTTAATACAAATGAAAAGTAAAGAAAAAATGAAAAGACCATATGCTAAGTGTGTAAAGAATATGTTGGTGTCTAAACTTTTACTTTTATGTTTTTCAACAACCTGATGATCATTTTAAAATATACTTTATTTTTCTAAGAGACCAGGCTGCCTGGTGTACAAAGGAAAGAACAGGAAGAACAACCTTGCCACTCTCACAGGTGACTGTGTATCTGAATGCACATGGTCATTTTTTGTGCTTAGCAATCATATTAGACAAATGTCTCTGCTTTGACTTTTGTAAATAGTAAATGTGTCACTTGCGTCAGAATGTTATGATTGGCCCAAAGCAGACTCTCTGTCTTTACTGGTAATCCTGTTCTGCATTCACACATAGCACCGGTAAATTACTGGCAATGTTACAACTGCTCTTACCGGTAAATTGCCAGGACCAATTTACAGGGAATTTTTAAACAGTCCCCTTAACACATGATCACACATGAACTGTAAATTGTTGGTAATTTATCAGTAAAGACAGTGTGAAGGTTGATGTCCTGCAGCCACTGATTGGCTTGTAAAAAAAACATCAGCTCAAAGCTTACGAGCAAAAGCCCAAATATTATTGGTGACCACACTTGTGGCAAAGGTAATCATTTGAGTTACCTTCTTTTGGGACTGTCAATATATCCTCAGCAATACAGCCATTTTGACATAAGTGATTGTAAATTTTGAAGTTGGAAAGTTGTGAACTTTGTAATTAGTCCATTTATTCCCATTAGCCCAACTCAGTGAAGAGAAGGGATTAACTCCACTCATGTAATGCCACATGTAAACAGGGCCACAGTGTCATGATGCGTGTCTTACCTTCCAGGAGTTCCCCATCGTCTTCAGTCTTCATGAGAATAAACTCAAGGTGCGTCTCCGTCAGACTGAGAGGTCAAAACACACAAAGGCCCAGATTACCAGAGAACCAAAGAGATGACTGACAGGAAAAAAACTAATCTATTACAAAATGAATACAGCATGTTGTACTTCTACAGAGGTATTAATGGAAACAACATGGAAATGAAAAAATAAATGCAGAAATAATGGCACAGAGACACATCATCATAAAAAATATGCCAAAAATTATGATTGTTCACTTACTGTGTTCTGCAATTCATTCAGAATTTGAATATTTTGTTTTTAATGGTTTTGATATTGTAATCATGTTTAAATTCATTTCAAATTTTACATGAGACAACTTCAAGCCATACTCTTAATGCAGGCTACCCTTTCAAATGCACATTATTGTTAAAATACCTTCTAGTGTGTTAAAAGTAAAACACTCAGAAAGCAAATAAACTACCACTTGTTTCCATATTTGATATTCCTTGTTTAAATAAATAATTGCAGCTTATTTAATTTGAAAATCACACCCTTTCAAATGATTAATCATGCAACCCTAGATTATATTGTGTTTGGGTTTAAAATTGTGCGTTCATGTTTATTGTAGATGACGCTGTCAAAGGACACTCAAAAATAGTGATTTAGGTCTTTACAAAAGGGTAATGTTTATGAAACTTACTACTGCCAAACACATAAAAAGCACATCTTTGAGGACATACTTTTGATTCTGTTTTTCAGCAAATGTTTCCCATTCATAAAGTATCGCTGGCTTATAGAAGACTTAACACTAATGGCATTGTGTAAAGCTCAAAATTATACAAGGTTTTGAACTCTTCCTAAAGATATTAAACTGCAGTTTTACACAAAAAAACCACCTACCTAAAGACCAACAGGGGAGCCACACATGGTGTGACTAATGACTTATGAACAAAACACAAGTTTGAATCTACACACAAATAACATCATGGCATATAAATACAAAGAAATGCATCATATCAAATAAATGTTTTATTTGTTATACATAAAAATGGAAATACCTGTAAAAGTGAATTTGTATAGTCAAACATCAATAAAAATGTTTTAATCCTATGAAAGACGAACACCTACACTGAGCTTGAAAATGTAAGAATATGTAACCTTTAGAAAATATGTTTAGCAAAGGAACATGGAAAATAAAGGAAGCATCTGGCTTTGACTTTAATCTTTGAACAGCAGCATGTTGAACCCAGCCACGGTACAGCACATACCCAGAGTCTCACACATTTACTCACGAGACTAAACAGGCAATTTATCAGCAATGTACTATTTACTGATGAGACAGCTGCAAAGAATTCAGAGAGTATAAACAAACTCTCTGACAAGTCACAGCCAAATTACTGTGTATCTAAAAATAACATAGATCTGAGTTAAATAAAAAAAACTACAGGTGGTCTGAAAATAGCACAAAAATGAGGAGAACCTGAAATAAGCAGCGAAGCACCGTTTTTGCTGGAGATAACACTCACAATGCAGGTGCGCTAATCTGGCTGTAAATAATACAAACTATATATTAAAAAAAGCATAACAGCCCAAACTACAAATGTTAATAGTAATCTAACAAATCATGAACAGGAATTTAGAGGCAAAGCTAAAACATTTCAAACCAAAAAGAGCATCCAGACCTCACAGAACATTAAATAAAAAAGGTTGCTAGTCTGACATAGCACGTCACATAACCTGTTGGTTTATATTTTAGTGTATTCTAAGAACACAAAGTTTGTATGTGATTGTCTCTTGTAAAATAAATATTAATTTGGTTTCTGTATTTCAACTATCCTGATCTATGGTTAGTTTCATATACACTTGAAGGTTGCTTATTTGCTAGTATTTTATCTGCCCCATTAACCATCCCAGTGTGGGAAATCTGTATTGTTTTACTACCAACACCTCTGGCCAATTGCATAATTCATATAGCAAACTCAAAAGGTCTGTGCTTAAACTTGACAAAGTTACTTCAGAAGTTTAACGATAAGAGAAACTTTTTTGGGCTGAAGCCAGAAGGAGCTGCTTAAATGTGAGTTGTTTTTTTCAAAAGCACTGCAGTTAAAACAGGTGAAGTATCTTCACTATTTTCTCACCCAACACCATCAGAATTACACATTTTATTAAAGGAAAAGCATATCTGTGAGGTTCAGAACACAGTGAAGAACTAAATCTGGTATGTATGCTCTCCCACTTTACACAAAGTATAATAATACAATAATTAATAATAAAATAATTCAAGCGAAACTAAATTCTACAGGGATGACAGTTACATTCGGAATTAGCCATCCTCATGAGATAAACATTTTGTGAATTAATTTAAGAAGTGTTATGTTTAGTGAACTCAAGGCATCTTCAATAACAGCATAGAAGACTTTCACTTCAAGGGTTACCAATATACCAAAGGTACAGACGTCAATGCTACTGTTAATAATAATTGACTGCATGAATGTGAAAACAGAAAAAACACTCAAGGCAAACATCAGACTGCATTATCAGCTCACTGGACAATAAACAACTAAATGTATTCGCTATTTAATATTTAAAATTGACTGTATATAAAAAGAAACAACACTCATCCGGTAATGGAGAAAAGTTTAGATTCGTGACATGTAACTGTAATAAATCAATACTGTACAGCAGTACTTTACTCAATGGTTTAACGTTTAAATGTATACTTTGCTGTGATCTTGTATATTTAAAACCTTATAGTGCCGGTAAACTGTCGATCCCGACGACAGGATCAGCAGGATCTGCATCACTTTTCTACAGAACACATTCATTTAGACAGCACGGAGAAAGCGTTTACCTGACGAATTTCTTCAGTTGCCTTTAAATGAGTGTGATGAAGATCTCAAGTTAATTTCAACTCCAGCCAAGAGGACAGTGAAGGTGACAGAGAAGCACACCACTGCGCACAGACACTTCAAAATACAGCTTTTCAAAATAAGAGTCCAACGAACTCTTGAACGTTTCGCCACCTATTTTGCTTCTGTCGTATATATTTCTAGATATACACGTATATCTAAAGATTCTAATACCTGCCCCTACCTACCCTCTTTATAGTATATTTTCTAATGTCATGTGCTGTATTTCTTTACTTTTACTTTTTATCCTCCACAGATTCTGTCATCCTACAGAACATGCATTACATAATTCACAGACAGGGACCACATGGGAATGTAATCCATTTTTCTTCAGTATATCTATGACTAGGTCGCGGTGGCAGCAGAAAGGCTGTTTTATGTACCATATTGTTATTATATTAACATTTCCATTAATGCATAATGCCTCAGATTAGCGCCACAGAGTAAAGTTCTGTCACAGTTCTGTCAGAACTGGGGACTTTATTTCAACATATGTGTCATCTCTTTCCTTCAAATTAACCAGATGGAATACATTCACCACTCCGATACCCTTTGTTGACATGCATGTGAAGGGCAACTCAAGCTAGGGTTTCTGGTATGTACTTTTATACAAAGCTCCCATCCTTAAACTGACAAACATCTGACAAATATTTGCCCCCATTTATCCTTGGGAATCTTGTTTACTTCATTAATAAAATTTGAATCTTCCATAGTGGTGCAAGAGCAGATGTTTCGGTCCCCTTTATCAGAAGCAAAACCACAACCAAAACAAACAATAATTCCAGAATGAATCAAAAACACAGAAATAAGCAATTGTTGATGCAACAGATAATCCAACACAGTATTTAGACATGTCAGAATTGCAACCAATGGGAAAAACTTCACAGCAACATAATGAATTTAAGCCGGGCATACATTGTGATTACAATTTACCAGTACAATGAGACATATTTAATGAAAACGTTGCTGAAATCATACAATGTATCTCTGGATTAAAGTGGTTTACACCCAGAAAATAGGATTCAAATGAAAGCAGGTGTGAGCAAAATTCAGCCAAGGGTGTCAGGGTCCTGGCTTCCAGGATAAACATTTTTTGTTTTTGTGTTAGAACATGATACT
>JAZGTJ010008672.1:0-20608 GCA_036877575.1 Botia almorhae
ACTGGCAGGTGGGTTGGATCTTGGAAGCATTGTGTCTGGCTACCCCTGATCTGGACAGGGACGCCACAAAAATAGAAGTGTTGCTAATGTTTTAATAGATTTGTTATTTCATAATATAAAAATTATTTTTTATACATGTTTCAATTTCTTAGAACCATTGTAACTTCAAATTGTATTTTTAAGTTTAAAAGCCAAGAAAAACATGCGTTTGTACTGACAATGTAAACACTAGCTAGTGGTCATGGATCCTGATTAGTGCTAATCTCTGGATTACTTCATGTTAATCTAGGTCAGTTAGTCCTTTAAAGTTGCAAGTCTAGGTTGGTTGTAGAATTCTTGCCATTACTGATATTTTGACACATGTTTGATTTAGGTAGTTTTACAATTATGTAATATGGTCGTCTCATTAAAATAAAACGCATATTTACGAAGCTCTTCTGTAAACTGGCTAATGAACAAAAATGGGACTACCTATTTTATAAAGAAAAATACATTTGGAAGTAGTCAACACGGCAAACGGAACGTTGGCTAACGTTGCAATAATGTTAGTATAACGTTTATTAACGTATCGCGTATTAAAAACGTTAAGTAGTGGAACGTTTAAAAACAGAATTTTGAATAACGTTCTTATAACTAAACAATGACGTTAATATAACGTACAAAACGAGGACGTTTCTGTCAAAATTTACATTCAAAATAACATTTTTAATGTTTTTGTCACTTAATGGAAACATTACGGAAACGTTCCTACAACCCAAACTTGTTAGCTGACAAAGCTCGATCGGTGCAAGATCTTTTCAACGCATCAACAGCTTGTATTGAATCTGAATGGCTGTCGCTCAGTAAGGATCCAATTGGGTGCCTGTAATTCCGACAGTCTTTAAGACGCTAATGCGGATAATGATTTAGCATAGAGCCTTTGATGGATTTGAAGGTTGTTAGATCACCATACCCGGTACTAGTTTACGCATGGAATATATGCGCCCTTGCATTTTAAGAAAAAGTTGCTAAACTGGTTATAGTATTGCGCGTTGTGACGCACGGGTGTATCAATGGCAGCAGGTGAAACTCAGACGCTTAAAGATGCTTCTGGAAGACACCACACGCTGATCGAGAGCAGAAACCTCAGGTAAGTGCACCGAGTACAATGAAGATTTTCAATGTTTGTTAAAGACTGTGGAATGTAGTAGCAGTAAAGGTTTGTGTCGGACTAGAATATCAAAAGTTGGTATATTTGTTTAGCTTTTGTACACTGTAAACAACTTACATAAAAATGCTTTTAGCAGTGTGGCGAAGACGTTCCCGAGAGAGAAAAGCATTAACGCAAATTCTAAATTAAAACTATGACAAATAATGTGTTATTGTTTGGAAATACTTCGGCTTTGAACTATAGTAAACATATTATTCAAATTATGCGATTTTCTTTTACGCGTATTGTGATGTTGTAGTGTTTAATCGCTTGATTGCCTTTAAACAGCTGCTTACTGTCAGAAATATACGTAAATATGTCGCTTTTTGACGTGATCATGCAGTGATTGATAAACAGTGTCAGACTATGTAAACAATACAGTATAGACAGAATTGTACCATGCGTTTTCATACATCTAAGAGCTGTTATGGATATGCAGATTTGAAGCACTCTATACATTGGATAGGATTATTTGGAAAGATACGCATTTAACTGTTTTGCTGTAGCTTTATACCTCAAGTTTGACTAGTTTTTCATGTTCATGTTGGAGAACCAAGTGCTGCTAAAAAAAGAGACATTCAAAGCCAATTAGCACAATGACATTATGCCCTCTGCAGTGGAGGCTGTTGTCTGTATAATGTTACAAAATCCAAACTTTTAATACTTATCAGCTGCGTTTTATCTTCTGTGTAGTTTTCTATGGATCCTGCTATCAATGATTTACTGCCAGTTATGTAAAACGCTGCTTTATTATTTAAATGCAAATTCTAACATTATTACAACAACAAGCTGTTCTCCTGTGTCCTCACTTATTCTAGTTTCATGAGCTGGTCTAAGCTTGTCAGCTTGAAAACAACAGAGCGCAGTAGTAAACTAGTTTGGTTTCTGTCACACCCTGAGATGGCATTCCATTTAGATTATATCTAGAACTAAACTATTTCAATAATCTACCAATATGTAAACTTTAATGGCAGTAATTGAGGACATTAAGCTTCATTCGTCATACTGTAGATGTAACATGGTTTTTATTATGTAAATGGGAGGGTGTTCTGGTTTGCTTAGGTGAGTATTTAGAAGGTTATGAACTAGTATAATCTAAAAAATTAAGAAAATGTCCTGCCCTGGAGCACTCAGCTCTGGTAGATCTCCGTTGTTAGGTAACCATGTGCTTATCCTTACAATGTATTTGTTTACTGTCAATTTATTTGCTACCTGAAACCATTATGGTTTCTATCCACTTCTTGCCTTCTGCTAGCATAAAATAGTCTACAGCTAAGTATTTTTGTTACGACAACATTAAACGATACATTTACGCTTTCCTAAAGTCCCAACATAAACTTTCATTTTAAAATACATCTCAAGACAATTTCCTAATGGCTGTAACATTGATAGATTTCTTGCTTGACTGACTGGAAGTCTGTGCAATCTTGTGATCGCTAACAGTGTATTTCTGCCTTCTAGACATATTGTGCTCTAGTGTACATTGAGACGAGGCCTCCAGCAGAGCATATAGCCACAGCACGCTCACTAATAAGTGCACAGGAGAACATTATGAAAATGGAGCCCCATGGACCTCCAGTGGACCACGGTCAATCACATATGAGCGGTGTGGAGAAGTCGGGCGGCTGGTACAAGCCCACTCATTCCAGAAGCAGCAGCACGGCGTCGTCTCGTCACTCGCGCCTGGTTCGTGCCATATTTTGTACACAAAAACCTTTAAAACGCACAAACTTACTGATTCTTGCACACGCCCAAATATTTTCATTCGAGTAGGCGGATAAAAAGTGAGCAGTGAATGATCTTTCCTGAGGTGTTTTGAACCAGTTGCTCAACATCTAGCAAGTGTCCAATCAGATGGTGTGAAAGCCAATCCAACAAGTTCATGTGTTCTAAGAAGCTCAGAAGTTATGTTTTGTTCTTGGGGATTATGTGGGTCAAGTGCACACGCTGTGTATAGGAAACACCCTGTTTTGCATAATTGTGGTGTTTTTTTGTTCTCTGGTATCTGACAGAACATAAAACATTGGGAAGTAATGGAAGACGTTCCGGCAGATATGAATTTCATTGGAGAGAACATGCACGATTCCAGTCCTCCAGGAATGTGTGAAGGCTACCTGATGAAGAGGAGGAAGTGGCCTCTGAAAGGTTGGCATAAGGTACGAGGAATACCGAGGAACAGCGGACAGTATGTGTCCGATCTAAGACCGAGAGGAATATCTTTGTTCAGCCTTGTCTAATGAATGAATCATGCTTTTTTACAGAGATACTTTGTCTTGGATAAAGGGATCCTACGATATTCCAAAAACCAACACGATGTAAGTATTCCGATTCCTTGTTTTACATTCCGGAGATCTTCAAACTTTTAACACAGAGGGGGGTTTCTTTTCTCAACAGTTTTACAAAGGGAAGATGCACGGTTCTCTGGATGTCAGTCTCGCCGTTATGTCAGTAAACAAAAAAGCAAGTCGCATAGATCTGGATGCTGGAGACATTCTCTATCACATAAAAGTATGTTTTCTTAAAATGTATAATGTGCAGTACTTTTATTTATGTATTTTTTATGATTGCTGGGCATTTTGTGTGAACTTTCATGTAATGTTTATTCTTGTCTATAATTGTGTACTTTTCCATTTTTGTGTATATATTCTCAATATATACTGTGTAAATTTGTACACCTAATGTATACCTTTCCTTATGTTTTTGTTTACTGTGATATATGTTGTACATTCTGTAAGCTGTACAATGATATTGCCTGGCTGCTAATGTTAATTCTAATATCCTACTAGGCCAAAGGTCAGGATTTATATTATATATGGGTCACCAAGCTGAGCGCCCACCGGATGTATAAGAAGAACGAGGCTTCACATCTTCACAATGGCTTTTTGAAGGCCTTGTCCCAAAGCGGCCATTTACCACACAAAAACAGTGCCACGCAAGATGTGGTGAGTAGAATGTTTGATAATCACTCATGAGTCATCTTGACTTCTCACAGCCCTCTAAATCAGTGGATTAGCAGAATGTGTCCTTCCGAGAACAAGCAGAATTTGATCAGAGATTAGACACAATCCATCATGTCCCAGATAATGACTGATGGTGTAAATATATCCTAAGAGAATTTTCTAGGGGAGTCCAATAGCCAAAAATCCTGTTGTTGTTTCAAACCTGTATGCTGTTTTTACTCGCATTTGGAACGATTTGACTTAGAATGAGAATTTGGAATGAGTTAATAATGTGGGTGTTTTTGTTTCTGAATAAACTATTTGTATCAACTGATTGGTGAAAGTTACATGTTTATTTCTACAATGCTAGAGTACGTCAGTATCTTCCGTGCGTGAAACTCAGAGTGCGAATCTGCCACGTGTTAATCCCGCCGTTAATGGAAAAGTGACAGCCTGGCTACAGCAGACCCAAGAAGCTGACGTCTGTGGCCAAGGTACTGCACCTTTTTTTTTGTACAGTTATTGATAAATTAATAAAGGACACATTAACACAAATGAGCATTTAGAAATCCTGTGCAGTACAATCCATGTAGGAAAGTTTTCTTGACATTTTCTAGAGCTGAACCGCTGTCAGATGGAACTGAATGAGCTTCATCGGCTGGTTCAGAGGCTGCACTCTCTAGATTCTGGACAAGCTGTTAATAACGGAGACCTCCAAAGGATTATAAGCATGCAGGTTTGTGGCGAGCCAGCTGATGTCACAATGAATGTAATGGTTTGTGAGTTCACTTCAGCACGGTGTCAAACTGTATGTGTTTGACCCACAGAATCTTTCTCTTGATAAGCCCAAGAAGAAGACGGGCAAGATCTGGGGTCACGCTCGCACCCTCTCTCGATTTGAAGCTCTTGGAACGGTGAGGCACTCAGCAGACGCATCATCTGATATTGGAATGATATTTTAGGAAATTTTAATATTTGCCTACAGGATTAGGCCTCTTATTGTAAATATTCCTTGTTTTCCTCAAAGATTTGGAGACTATTTAGAATTTTTTGCATGTCCTGTTGCGTTTCAGTGGAAGTACATAACATTTGTGTTGTGCTAATGTAGTGAGCATCAGAGCTTTAAAACCAGTAGTACTTTAGTTAACTCTTTTTTCACATGAAGCCATTTCGTAGTATTAGACAAATTGGTACGTAAACACAACATGCATGTTAAAGTGTGATGGTAATACAAAGGTACTTCTGGTATGTGCGTTTGTGTGTGTGTGTGTGTGTGTGTGTGTATATAACACGCACAGTATATGATTTGTGAACTTGCCCTTAGATACCAATGTCGTCTTTCTCTTTTCCAATCTGCCTTTATAATGCAGCTGTCATCAAGCCATTTAAACAGCTCCCCCCACCTGGGTTCCTCTGTGCCCTCCATCCCAGATTACGTCTACACCCAGCTGACCCCAGCAGCCCCCACCTCATCAGAAGGCAGGAAGCTCCATCAGGACATCTGCTCTATGTCCTCAAAAGGTCAGAGAAAATGCACATAAACGCATAAATGATTCGCTCATTTGCATTTAATAAATCAGTTGAAGTTGTGTTATTAAAAACTGTAGGTCATTTACATTTAAACACAGCTGCTTCATTGCCTTACACGCAGAGTGCTGAAGCTCTGCAGAAAGACATTTAGTCAGTGTTTGTTGTCTTCACAGTTCATGCCTCCCTGCAGTCTGCACACGAAGCTCTCGCTCAAGAACGTCAGCGGATGCAGGACACCTGGTCCAGCAGGGAGCTCCACCAGACCACCTCTGCCCAGATCAGCAACCTCTGCAGCCTGGCTGAGGTGATTAGTTCATCTCTCTGAAATTCCCTTTGCATGCATGCAGTAAATAAACTGATTTACTACATCTTATGTGTTCTCTGTTAGTTGCTAGGAACTATTTGATAGGCATTCTTTTTAAACGTCCCTTATAAAATATCTTTCATGCTTGTATTTAGTTTGTCTGTGCTTTAGGTCTCGTGCTTGACTGCATAGATTTGTGTATATGTGTGTCTTCAGTTAGATGTTAAATCCCGTCACACCAAAATCCACACGTTGTCAGTGTCCTCGGAATCCTCTGAAGAGTCCTACCGCACAGTGCTACAAAGAAAGGTGTGTCTCCTCCCACCCAAAACCTACTCGCCCAGTTTCACACATTTAGCTCTTTCTGTCCTTCCACTGTTTTTCATCCTGTTTATAGGAGGACGGTTTCACCTACTTTATATGACAAACAGTCTCCCTTGTACTGTCATAGTTTTAGTGGTAGTCACTCAGTGTTGAATAATGGAACAAAAAGGCAACAGGATTAAGTTTATATATTAAAGAGCTGTTTTAGATTAATCCTTTAAACATGTTGGTGGTATTCGTCTATGCCTTGTGTACAAACTCTTCAACTGCTTTTTCCTTTCTCAGTATGGCTGACAATGTAATGTCAGTTTTGATGATGAAGATGAAGTATTTGAAGTGAATTTAAAAATGAAGTATTGTTTAAAAATGTTGTAGTGATTCATTAATTATTTTCAAAGTGGAGATGTTGCTAGTTTAAAAACGAAATGTTGCGTGACACGTTTTGTTCCATTCCCGTGTAATCATCGATCATCATTTGGCGTCACAGTTTTTTAATTACTTTAATCTCTGTGTTTGTGTCACTCAGTTTGGCTCGGGCCGCAGTTCTTTACATGCGCCTTCGGTGGCTGACTCAGCAGCAGAATATTTTGATGCCTGTGATGAGCTCATATGCGCGAGCTCCTCCGAGATGTCCGACGAGTCCGGCCTGAGTGACGGATCCAGTAATTCAGAGCCCGATGAGGCTCATGGTTAGTAAACGCTCTGTGTTACTAGTGGGAAGTGTCGTAAAATAATACTGCTAAAATATGCTCTACACTGCCAAAACTATGTGGTCACCCTCTTCTAATTAATGGGTTAGCCTAGTTTCCTTGATTTCCAGTGGAGGTAATCTGATGCTAATGGGTGAAATGACATTCCGAAGAAATGTGATTCAGATTTCTCTAGCAACAGTTTCCTTTTGTGTTTCAACACGGCAATGCAGCTGTGCGCAAAACATGGTCTATTAGGAAATGGTTTACTGGTGTGGAAGAACTTGACTGGCCTGGACGAAGTCCAGATCTAAACTCAAACACCTTTGAGATTGCAAACACCTTTTCTGTAGCTCAGTGGTTAGAGCATGGCGTTAACAACGTCAAGGTCATGGGTTCGATCCCAGGGATTGCACATACTCAGAAGCGATGTATAGTATAATGCAATGTAAGTCGCTTTGGATAAAAGCGTCTGCCAAATGCTTAAATGTAGATTGCAACATAGACTGTATGCCAGACACAGTTGCTTGACTTTACTAATACTTTTAATGCTCAAGTGGAAGGTCTAAGGAAGGACCAGCTCCATGTTGTGGCTATGGATGTCCATGTAATTTGGCTATACAGTGTATTCCATTAACAGTCGTTCTTTTCCTAATGAACAACAGCCGTGGCTTCACGCAAGTACCGCGCCAGTCTCTCAAGGGCGCCACCTAAACTCAACACCATGAAGAACACCGGCCGTCGCACTAGCCTGCCTGCGGTCTGTCCTGACAACAGCCATGTTGGCTTGATGACCATCCTCTACAACAACATCGGGAAGGACCTGTCGCGCGTCTCCATGCCAGCAGCTCTGAATGAACCCGTGTGCCTGCTGCAGAGACTCTGTGAGGAGCTGGAATACTCTGAGCTTCTGGACACAGCCAACCACACTGACGACCCCTACCAGAGGATGGTAAAGAGTTCATTAAGTAACATATAAGTGTATAAGTTAACATAAATTGTTACTATGTTAATTGACGCCACCAGTCAAACGTTTGCTTACGTATATTTTTTATTATAGACATTTTAGAATAGTTTCTTGAAGGTAGTCACTTTCTTGAAGGTAGTCACAAAATTTTAGTTTTTTTGAAAAAACGTACAATTTGTCTTCAAAACAGATTTCAAATATGTAGGTTTTAGACCTGAGTTTTTAAAAACATTTAAACAAAATACTTAAAATTAAAATTTCAATTTTAGAATGTTATTTATACGTTTGTTCTCTTTTAAGGTTTATATTGCTGCTTTCGCCATATCTGGCTATGCAACTGCTCAGTATCGCAACCGATACAAACCCTTTAATCCAGTCCTGGGAGAGACATTTGAGTGCATCAGAGAGGACAGAGGCTTCCGCTACATCAGTGAACAGGTGAGTGATCGTCCCCACTGAACCTCAGAGAAGTTTGTTATCGTGTGGTTGTTGACTGTTTGTATCTGCTTTCAGGTTTCACATCATCCACCCATTTCTGCTTGTCAAGCTGAATCAGAGAATTTCAGCTTTTGGCAGGGTATGATCTGTGCCCTATTTACAGTTAGCAGTAATGTAAACAATTGCTTCATGTTTGAATCGAACAGTCACATTCCTTTGTATTGACTACATGCTCGTTACAGACCAGAGGTGGAAGAACAAGTTTTGGGGAAAGTCGTTGGAGATTATGCCAACTGGGATGGTGAATGTGACTCTAAAAAAGCAAGTATTCTGGTTTTGGTGTAAGCGGAAATTAGGCCTTTGGAATGCTGGGTGTGGAATTCTTACTGGTCTTTGATATACTCTCAGGTACGGGGACCACTATGAATGGAACAAAGTGGTGACGTGCATCCACAACGTCCTTAGCCAGCAGCGATACCTCGAGCACTATGGCGAGGTCGTCATCCACAACTTGAAAAGCGCGGTTTGCACCTGTAAGATCACATTTGTCAAGGTGTGTGCTTTTTTATTTTTATTTAGCATTGCATATATTGATCCAGTCCAAGTGTAATTCATATGTTTTCTGGGAATTAAAACCAATACTGTTGGCATTACTAGTTTGAGCTACAGGCATTTATCAGTGAACGAAACCTTTTTTTGCTCTCAGTCTCGTTATTGGGGTTCAGATGGGTCTAAAAACCAAGTGCAGGGTGAAGTTCTTGATGCGACTGGTGGTGTCGTCCATCGTTTTGGTGGATTTTGGCATGAGGGCATCTTCTGTGACACCCTGCCCAACCCACAGTGTATCTGGAAGCCAAGTGAGTACAGAGGAATAAACACAGATCAGAGTGACACATTTTGTTTGGGCAAATGTTATCACAATGTCTGTGCTTTCCTGCAGATCCACAGCCAAAGAATTATCTGCTCTACTATGGCTTCTCAAGCTTTGCTATGGAGATGAATGAGCTGACCCCTGACCTTAAGCCTCTGCTGCCCCCTACAGATACACGCTTGCGCCCAGACCAAAGGTGAGTAGCCAATCAGGTGGATTTTCCAGTTTAAGTGGGTGGTTCTTTGCCAGTTTCAGCTGATCTTTTGATCTTGGAGTCTGTCAGCAAGAAATAATTTTTGAACCCCAAATAAACGCATTGCCAGTTTCATTCATATTTATAAACAAATGAGGTCATGGTATTTTTGCTATTGGTACTGTTAGGTTACTTGAGGAAGGGAAAGTGGAGGAGACGGATAAGAAGAAGGATGAGGTGGAAGAAAAGCAAAGAGAACGGAGGAAAATTCTGGCAAAGAAAGGAGAGGAACACATTCCTCGCTTCTTTAGGTTAGTTAATGTTGTAAACTGTAGTAAAGGTGCTCTTACGAATTAGAGCCGGAAGCTTTCAGTGTTCTCTATCTTACAGGAAAACTGTGGATGCTGCTGGAAGGGAAGTGTGGGTGTACAATGGAACGTATTGGAAGATCAGGGAGAATCCGGGATTTTCCAATGTAAAAAACCTGGAATTGTGGTGAAGGTAGATTGCTGCCACACTGGGGACACTAAACCCGTTTGATGCATTTAACGTGCACACAATTTTTTAAGGACTATATAAAGCTGTGGGGAGCACAGATGAATTGCCCAAGATCTTCCAAACCAGATCTACTGAGCAAGGATGGTGCTTTTACCCAACAGGAACTGAGAAGATACATTTTGAGCATCTTTATTTATCTATGGTGGAGGACACTTGTGGACAGTTTGTCTTCCGTTTCGGATATAATCCAGTTTAAACCACTTGCGAAACCTGTGGTGTGCGCACGTTTCTGTGGACTATTCAGTTCAGATGGGTGCCAGTGGATGAAATTATAAGGGTTTTTTTTGCAGTGTACGCTGGTTAAAGGAACTGGATGAGAATTATTTATTCTGATTTTTCAAACATAAGATCTACTTTTGATTAAATTTCTGAAGCGACTGTTATGTCTTCTCTAAAGTCACAGCTCAACCTGAGCAGGATTTAGCTGTAAATGGATTAGATCTAATTTGGGCTCTCACTGATGTAAACAGAAGGTAAAGTGAAGTGTGTCCTCTGTGCTTTCAGATTGCGCCTTTTGTTTTGTAGAGCAAGTGTCTTGTTGGGCCACTGCATTACGTTAATTGCGGTTTAAATAGGAATCAAGTTATCAGAAACAACCCTTTTTCTATCTACTTGGGCAAAATATTTACAACCATACACAACTTTCAGGTGTACAAATGTACAATTAATAAACGACAAAAAAATAAACAATATCAGAGAAAATGGAAACGATTTTGGTATAGTTCCGTCTTTATTACATTTAGAACGAATCAAAAACATCATTTATTATATACAGTATTTTGACAGCATTCAGCTGTGTGAGGCTCAGTGTGTTTGAGGAGATGCATGTTTATATCCGACTCACTACAGAAAACCTGTTAATTATTATCAACTTGTTGCTTTCAACTCAACAGAAAAATACACAAATCTAATAGCAGATGGTGCCATAGAGAACACACTATAAATAGGGTTTCAGAAAGATCTGATAATGACACTCTTGAAGATATGAGGAGCATAATGTCCACCAGGGGTCAGCCAAAACATAGATTAATTACTAATGACACAACGGACGATTCGTTCAGAGTAATTTCAGTGCACACAAACAGTAATAAAAGTTTCAGTGCAAGTGTAAAAAAACGAAACCAAACATGAACATAAATTACACACCTTTTAAACTAACATAGAAACACCGCTTAATTGCACTTTGAAATTCAAACTGTTGAGCATTTTTCAGTTAAATAAGATTGTTTCTCTTGTAGCCACTTGCTTTCATCGATTTGAAACCCAAAAACTACACTTATTAAACCCATTAACAAAACAGTTCCTACAAATAATTACATTACATAGAATATTCAAAAAATTCCCAGTGTCTCAATCGCCTGTTCTTTTTTACTTATCTGTGAGCTTAAATAATCATTGGCACATATTAATATCTGATATCTGGTCATGGCTTTTAAATCYATTGGTGGCATTGTAAAATAACGCCTGTGATTGCCTCTGAATCATGTTGCACTTGTTTTGTTTGGCTTCGCATCCCAATACATATGAAAGACTGAGTCTGTTTAAAAGCTGTGACCACAAAGTGACCACAAAATATTAATACCAAGTTGGTTTTTGCTGTATGTTACAATTTTTCGGAAACTTCTATAAACACGTTGATGGCTTTGAACATGTTGTAACGACAAAGAATCATTATTTTCATTTTACAAGTACCATGATAAAGAAGATTTCCGAGGACACGGATCATTTTAGCTGTATATCGTTAATTTATTTGTCCCCCCTTGCATATGTGTGTCTGTTTGCATGTGTGTGTGTGTGTATGAGAGATCTGGAAGACAGAAAAGTTTAGTAAAAGCATGAGAACGATGTTTGTGCATCACAGGCGTCTGCACTGCTGTTTTGTCACCCTCTTATCTCTGTGAGGTCATTCTCGCCTCTGAATGCCAGTCTGAAGACTTTTTCCTCTGTGTCATTGACGTGTGTGTGTGTGTGTGTGTGTGTGTGTGGGCTGTCGACATGTTACTCTGTTGTTTGAATAAAGATGATGTATAGTCAGTCTGAAGCCCCTGCCAGGTGTCCATTTTTCCACCCTGTCTGTCTGCATGCTGTCGTGTTTGACGCCTCGAGGCGTGACACTGCTGCTTTAAGTATGTCCTGGTCGCAGGTCAGATCGGATTTGAGACTTGGCGTTTAATCAAACCCACCCCAACTTTAACTGAACAAGACCTTTGAAACTGTTTCCTTCATACGCACAGGTAGTTTTACTTTTTTTTTTTACAGTACAATATATATTATACTGTGTATATATATATATATATATATACAGTACGATATATATTGTACTGTAAAAAAGTGTAATATAGCTGTATTATATGGTGACATTAAATAAACGGTAAACCGGCGCACTGCTCTGCACACTTCTGTCCTCTCTGACTTAATAACCTTTAACTTTCTTTCAGTTTGTACTTGTTTTTGTGTCTGTCAGTATTGTGCAACCTTTGCGCCTGAACAGGCAAGACGACGACTGCTGCAAAAGACTTGATTATTTTACCGTAATCTCTGTGTAGTATGCAGAGCATATAGTATACATAGTGTATAGTATGTACTCAGACATATGCGCTCTATCAACCATGTCTGGCTATTAAAAGATGGAATCTCAGCTGCTGTGCTGAGCCATGCTCTCAAACACTGTGACTGGTTAAAATCAGTGTGTTGTCTGAGTGCCCTGTGCTCTATTGTGGCTATTGGTCGTGGCTCTGTTTGGGTGGATTGTGGGATTGAAAGGCTTCACAAATGTTGTATTCTGCTGTAGTTAAAGCTCACAGTAAAATACTAAATGGTCATTCAGCACACAAGTGTCCGCATCTTTAGTGACATTTTATCCGGTTATTATAGTTTCTTATGACAATTTCTGATAGTCACCGTCTTGTACTGTATTTATGTATCGGATATTATTATTTTAACGATCTGAAATATCTTCCAGTTTTTTTTTCTCCAGATTTGAAGCGTACTGTACTGGGGTGTTTTCTCTATGGAGATCATTTCGGGTCATTTAGGGAACTATTAAGTGCCTCTGCATTTTTAAAGGGATCATGTACGCAAAAATTATTTACTCACTTTTAGGTCATTCTACACCTTTATGAATGCTTCCATGCTTATAATGGAAGTGAATGGTGACCATACCTCTCCTCGGTCCCCATCCACATCACATCAGCAGTCAATCATACGGTTTGGGATGACATGATGGCGTGTAAATAAGAGTTTGTATTTCTGGGGTGAACTATGGCTTTAAGGACGGACGAGAATGTGATGTAAAGTATTTGATTGCATGTTTGTTTGTACGTGTGAGAGTGTTGCGTGGGTTTCGCGAGGTGTTTTCGCGTCTGCGTTTGATGAGGGGGACGAGACAGTTCCTTTGGGGGAGTGTCAGCAGGTGCGCTGTGAAATCTTCATCTGCTAAAACGTCTGAAGTCTCAGGTCTGTCGGTATGTGTGTCTCCAGGCCAGTGTCTCAATGCAGTCACAACGTCTTGCCTCCTAACTCTGACAGTGACCTTCAGAACACCTCTGCGTGACCTTACCCCCCCCCAAACATCTAACACATGGAACACAAAGCACAGAATGGGTTCTCTGAAGCAAACTCAGATTATTGTTCTGTCTGGCACTGTAGAGAGAGCGAGTTTGGGCATTTGCACACAGTTTACACAGTGTCATAAAAACGCTGTGAATCCGATTTCAATGTGGATGTTCTGTTTTAAAAGTGAAGTGGGAAACGTGAGGGTTTGCGAATGTTTTGCTTCGTCATGTCACCAAGATTTCAGAGCGTTTTACCAATTATAGCATCGTCCTCTTGGCGTCTCTGACGTTGACCAATGAGAGTATCAGACGAACAGGTCCAGTTGTGCTTTTAATTCAATGGAATTCTTGATTTCAAACTGAATTGGAAACTGAATTGTGGTCTTCAGTGAGTGTAGAAACCATAGTAGCCAGCGTCACTGCAGTTATCCTTTTCGCAAGCCTCTGTGCTGCGGTTTGGAGGGGAATTCTCTGTGCTAGATGTGTAAGGTGATACACGCCTCTTCTTACTCTCACCTCCTTCAAACAGACCTGAGTCAGCCGAGTCCACTGATTTCACTGAGGGGGCTTCCATCCAAGGGTCCTCTCCAGGTTCTTTGGACTTTTCTTGTAGCAGTGGCTGATGCTGGGTCTCCAGGAGCGATGAAGGGGGAAGGAAGCGGGAATTTGAAGCTGAAGGAGAGGAGGATGTAGCTGAGGTGGAGATGGTTCGAAACCAGCTGAGGCTAGACCCAGGTTTGCCATGGTGAGGGTGGCTAAGGTACTGCGGTGAGGGCCTGCCTGAGCTCCACGCTCCTGGGCTGGCACCAGACACTGGCCCTGAGCCAAAAGGGCTTTCAGAGTAGTAGCCCAAAGGGTGGTGTGGAGAGGTCTGGATCGGAAAGGGTTTGTAGAGACTGTTTGAAGCGTATTCACCTTCGTATGCGTTAAAGTCGAGGCGGTTAGGTGGACCCCCCTGCTGGCTGGGCAGGTACCAACGGCTGTGAGGGCTCGCGCCTGGATCTTTGGGGCACTGCTGGGCCATGCTGACTGGCTCACGACCGTAGAAGCGGCTCTGAGGCAGGGGACTCATGTACTGGTCAGACAGGTAGGGCTGATGAGGGTAACAGCTGCCTGGGAGGAGCTGCTGGCCCTCGGTCGGAGAAGGCGTGAGGCGGTCGGAGTCAGGTGGAGCGTACAGCCTGCACAGGGGAAAACAACGGTTAAAAGTCAACTGACACAACCCCTTCTGAAATGTTAATAACAAGTCAGGCTCAGGGATGTAGTTTTGGCTCTGTTAATTATAGACTACCAAAGTGATTTTTCTTATATATAATGAACAACATTGCTACAGAATTTTAAATCACCAGCAGCGCTCCACAGAGACCACTTCAGCTTTATTTAATTCACTCTAGGCTTACTTACGTGTCATAATTGTCCCGGAAACCTTTTGCAAACGGGTTGTGATCTATTTTCAGCTGAGTGATCTGTGAAACAAATGGCAGCAGAAGGGGTTGGAAAAAGGGCGAGAGAGAGCGACAGAGAGAAAGAGACAGAGAGAGACGGACAGAGAGAGAGAGAATGCCATGTGGGGACAGGAGGAGAGAGAGAGAGAGATCGTCGTCATTAAGAAATCACTTATTAATTCATCGTTTCTCTACAGTCAGAGATAACGGCCTTAGCAATCACAATGCAAAAATACCACGCAGCACAGACGCAACACAACGTTGTGTTCTAATTCATTCTACAGGGTGTTTACTGTAAGCAGTGATTATGGAGCTGATTAATAAGAAAATAAACCCACAGTGCGTTGTGTTAATGACGATACTCACATCTGCATTTTGGTAGGCGGTGACGGCAATGAACTGGGTCTCAGGAAACACAAACATCTGAGTTTTAGAGGTCAGGAAAGCATCCTCCGTTCCGTCCTCCTTCACTTCTACGATGTGTAGACGCGGCTGATACTTGTGGAGGGACTGTAACACTATCATCTGTTTCAGACAATGCAATTGATAGAGATTGTAAGGATACGTTATGGCATTACAAAAGGCAAAACTATATTCAACCTAAATGGTAAGCGTTAATTTTTGGTACAAATTATTTTGCTGGTTACATTTGGTCATGTTGTTTTATTTGTCTTGAAAAAATATCAAAGTCTTGGAAAAAAAATATAAACAAAGCCCATAAAATATTGTTTTGTTTAAATAATTTCTTTTGTTTTACTTTAATGAATACCGGTCAGTAGTCAGTAGAATAGTTCAGGTCAGTGTGGTGTAGTAAGACTGGTTAAAACCGGTGATTACCTGTGCTAAATTGTTTGAGCTGCCCTTGTTATTGGTGAGTTTAAGTTTGCCAAAGGAAACTTCCTGTCTCATCCAGTGATTTCCAGTATTGGGAGAGTCTGGGTGCATATACATTCTGTTTCCTGTAAAGAAAGAGAGATATGTCCTGAAGCAAATAAATTTGACAGAATTTAAATAAACATGAAACCACAGGAAAACATAAATATTCTTTACTTAAATGTACTTAATGAAAAATTATATACTTCACCTTCTTGCTTTATTTCAGTGTTAAAATACTTACTCTGTTTAATATGCATACGTAGCATGTTGATGTGCTAACCTTGTGGCTGTGTGGTGCTAAACAGTGTTCTGTTTGTTTGCGCATCCACCAGCCTGACACCACTAGCTAAACCAATGACAAAATTTGGGGGTGGGACTTTTTTTTAAATCAACAAATAAAAGTTTGTCTGGGCAACTGATTTTATAAATTTTTTTATACATTTTTTTAAATGGCATTTGATGACACCTGAAATTTTAATTCTAGAAAAATCACACCTCAGCTTTAAACTGTCATGTCTTTTAAACCATATTTTCCTGGAGCCAAAGGTTTTTCTATTCACATTTTCCACATTTTTTTTAAATAGAATATAAAATGTAAAATATAAATAGGGAGATTTCTATATCATATGAATCTTATATTCTGATCTTAAAACAGAATTAATTGTATGAAAAATTTATGTATTTCCAGCTGAGGAAAAACAGTTGCTGGAATTAGACAATTTGCAATGCCAAGCGTTCGGCATGCGCACTAACGTGCAGTCGCTCTTGAACAGCAGTTGCACTGCAGAGCTGTTGTGGTGGGCCGCATGCTTAAGTTCCTCTGATTGTGGCGTACAGTGGTATCAGAAACACTTATGCGCTTCTAGCCACAAAAAGAAAGAGACCCGGGGACGTGACGTTTTCTGCACTGCTCAGAAAACACTCACACTTTAAAAACCACAAGGCAGATAAAGACATTTATCTTGTTTGTAGGGTTTAAATGCAGATAGTAGCCAGAAAAAGTCACAGTGTATCTGTTCAGTACCTGGCATGTTGCCTTCTGCTTTCCCGCACTGAACCCATTTGCCTCCCTGGTACCTCCAGTGGTGCTGATCGGCCAGAACCACGTCCACATATATGTTATAATGAGCAGAAGGGTCCAGTGAACTGATGTTAAAGCTGAGGAAGGGAAACATCCTCCTGTTAACAGACAGATCGTATAACACAGTTAGATTAGGAACGTTAACGAGGAACGTTATAATGCCATTGCGAGAACGCATTGTAATGGAATTAAGATGTTTTTACACAATTAGTGCTATTCATATGTTTTGTCTGAATGTGCTTGTACAGATCCGGATGGTAATTTGGTAGTAATGGTTACAGTATGTGGGCACAGGCATCGCAATAGACAGGCAATGGGTAGCAGTCTGTACATAAAACTTTAATATGACTATTAATAAAAGATGTTGGGAGATGCATCTGCTTGGTTGCTGCAGATTTTTTGCAAGACAGATTTTGATCACAAGGGCGACGAAGGAGTGAAGGTAACCGGGAGGTCGAAGTGTCCCGAGGTAGCACAGTTAGGGCGACATAAACGTAGGAAACACGCATTTACCTGCCAGGCATGTGAAGTTAAACAAACCCATTATTTGAGATTCTGCTCTTGTTGTCAAAAATAAAAATGGGAAATTTTTAAACGAATTGTTGGAGCTGATTTTGTTCCATCTATTAACATCAGAAGACTTTCCGTATAGTGTATACAAATGTTTCATGGTGATCGTTTTTGGGGGTGAGTTTTTAAATTGCATGAGTAAATTTTAAATTTTATTTTTTGGTGAACTATCACTTTAAGAGAAGGCAACGGTGCAGCTGGTGTCAATCCAACCTCGCTCAATACTACACAGCTTTTAGTCTCAGTAATGCGCTCCAGAGATGATGTCTGTACACAGTCGGTGTGGCACCCGCGTTGCATGACTGCCTCTCATTCAGCAGATACTATAGTTGTAGATCACTGCTCAAGCTTACACATTTCCTCTCAGCTGGATGCTTCTGTCAGGTGACGCTGTAGTGTAGCTGTCTGCTCATATCCGTGTCTGCATCAGATTAATACTATGATACACACCAAATAATCTGTATATGGCTCATAACTGATTTATGAGGGTGTTTTCATAAATCTTTTGCTCCCTGCTCTGCCCCTCTGCCTGGACGCTCGGTGGGGGAAACTGTACCCTTTTTTTTCCACTGGGAGGAACGTATGGGGTTATATTATTTAAATTAGTTCTGCGTATTTCCCCAAGGGTACAGAGGAACAAGCGGATTGTGTTTGCTTGTGTTTGTGAGTGACTAATATGCACTGCTATTGTGACTGTATTCATTTACAGGTGAATGTGTGTTTGTGATGTAATTGTTGGCTAATATGTAAGAGAAGCTTTTCAATTTTTTAATACAGTATCATTAGCAACATATGTGTGAAGTAGAAAATCTAACCATACAATAATGCAAAACGTGAAATGTCACATTCATAAGCGAGATTCTCTTGTCTGCACTTGTTTGTTTGTTCCACTCATTCCGCTGTTTGTTTTGACAAAGTAAGTGGATCAGCTCTAGCGTGGAGAACTTTAAAACTGATATTTCAAACCGTGTCCCTTTTACGTAGTTTTCCCTTTCAAGTAGGCTAAAGGACGCATGTGGAGGATCAAGGGTATGGCGGGGCAGGACTCGCTGCCCACCCGCAGGCAGCTGTAATCAGTCATCATTCTCAGATGGAACCCTGGCATTGTAAAGCCTTGTGGTGGTGATGAGAGCGAGCAGGTGAAGGGTTTCTCCTTCCACATCAGTTGTCAATATAAGTGAAAGCAGAAACCAGAATCGTCTCTGTATCATTCTACGCTCTCTGCCTCCACGTTCTGACTTAGAACTGTACTGTCTGTGGCAGTCAACTTTCCTCATCTGACTGAGCTTCAGAAATTGTCATACTTATTTAAAACGAGACGTTTATAAGAAATCAGTACCTGGAGAGGGGGAAACCAGTGGGTTCACCACTGAAAATGTGTTTTGCATGAGTGGGAGGCTAAGGTTTACGACAGAAGTTAGAGGTTAACCTTTGGAAACTTATCTGCCACTCCTTGACTCAGTGATGGAGCCAAAACATGGCAGTAGGTGGTTGCCAAACAGACATGCCTCCTCTGCCATCGAGGACTATCTGCAGTGCTCGTGGGGAAGGTGCCGTTTTCCAGACATGCATGTGTTTCCCCTTTGCACATGCTGGAAAATACAGCTTGAGCTACTGTAGCAGATGTTAGAAGATGGTAGTTGCTTATCAGCACCATGTTCCGCAAACCAGCGTGACCAACTTAAGCTGGTATAAATTGCTTTTTGCTGGTCCAAAATAGTGTACCCGCTTGGATCAGCTAATTTATTTGTTGCTCCTAAACTAAAGGTAAACGGCTTAAACCGTATTCTCCAACTGGGCTGAAATGATTGTGGGAGAGACATTCTTAGAAGAGAGAAAGGGACCTTTGAGAGGATAAGAAAACCTGGCTGATATCGACTGGGGACTTTTCTCCTTGAATGCGTTCGCTGATTCACCTGGACAGGAATTCAGGTCCAGTTTACGTCACCCAGTGTATTTCTGAACATCTGTGAAGTAAACATGCCAGTCCGTGGCTTCTTGTAGACACAGACGTGTTCCGTAACTGATTGTGTATGCAGATGTAACATCTGTTTAGTCATTTTTAAAGGCAAGTCACTCGCCGTGACGTGTGCGAATCGGGGTGTACAGTAAGCACGGCGTGTTTACGTGGTTATTGTAAGCTATTATGTGAATGCGGTTAAGTTCAGAAACCACGATGCGATTGCTGATGTTGGAGAATTTTCATAACTGTACCAATGAGCTCAGAACGGTTTTGCTGATAAACAGCGGGTTAAAATGGAGCAGCCAGTAACCACAGTAACATCCCTCATGTCAACAGACAGTCTCTTTGATCTTCATGTTGTTCTGCCGATCTGCTACCGTCACAGCTTGTTTGTGTCTGTCAGAGCTGTTTGTTGGGATTCTCCTGGAATCATGTACTGATTCAGTGAATCTGTGACCAGTGACATTTCAACATGCGACGGAGTTAGTGGATTCTGAGGTCTGGCTTTTTACAGCAACAGCGCATGCTACCGTATACAGCTGAACAGGAAGTGATTTGTTGGTTAAGAAAAAAGACAAAAATATATTCTCACCCTTATGGTAGAGAACAGAGACGTTGAGTGATACAGGATACAGAAAGCTTGTTTTATTTTAAAAGCTTGGACTATCTGAAGTATTTTAATTAATGTATTTTCTTGTTGTCGAGGTTTCTCTTGTTATAAATTCTTATCAATGATCAATGGCCCCTAAAAGTATTTGGACACACTTAAAAATTTATGAATGTTTTTTGTGTGGCATTTATTTTAAAGAAGCATAGCGCAGGCACACTTTTCCAAGCAAAATAATTTACATTAGAAAGTTTAGTAGGTTACAAGTGATGAAACGATACATTTGTTTAAAATAAAAACAACTATGTCGCTACTTTCTATAGTTAATGTGATGAACTACACCTGTGGTTACTGTGATAAGACATCTGTGTCAAATGGTGGTTCTGAAGGAAGTCTAGCACCTTTTGTTTACAGATGCTACTGGGTTTGATATTTTGTATCTAGTGCAGTGCACTTCTTTCATTTGTTAGTGTGACACAAATGTCCAAAACCATTTGGGGGAGGGGGGTG
>JAZGTJ010008673.1:0-20607 GCA_036877575.1 Botia almorhae
TTACTTTTCAATATTCACTGAGGTTTTCTAGTGCCACAGCTGTAACTGTTTGAACCTATTACCACTGCAACCTTGTTTAGGAGAGGACGTTGCTGGAGACATTGGTTTCAGAGGCAGCACAGGAAGGTTCACAGGTGAGCAATTAAATGAATGTTACAGTTTGTAAAAGAGGTTTATGAAGGAAGAGGGGCTGTGTGTGTGTTTGTGTCATGGGTGGTGCTTATTTCCATCTCAGGGGCACAAGTGTGTTTATATCAAATTCACAAATTCATTTGAAATGTTTTGATTAGGGTGTATGTGAGGATGTGGCCAGGAGTGAGGAAGACAGAGATGAAGAGGGAGTAAAACGCAGACAGGCGAGAAGCAGACAGGCGAGAAGCAGACAGGCGAGAAGCAGACAGGCGAGAAGCAGACAGGCGAGAAGTCATTATATTCATCATTTTTATTGTTAACAAACAAACCACATTCATCCCCCACACTTTGGAAAAGCTTGCTACGCCCCTGTCTATGCCAATTTAGTTCTGGGTTTAAATATGGTGTCACCTGTAGCCATTAAACATCTCTATTTATTCTCTCTAAGGCTTTAATGTGTGTTCAAAATAGTAATAGATAAAGAAATAGATTTTCACTGGGCACCCCATCATACAATCCCTCCTTGACTGTGTAGAACAGCATTACGAACATCCAGCTGCAGAGCTCAGCAACAAACAGTCTTGCAATGACTTTGGCATGTGACAACACATGAAGTCTAGTGGTAGAAGCACAGACAGAAGGCTGGAGATCATTCTGGACAAACGCAGAACCCCAGGGAACCCCTCAAAGGAGCAATAGCAAGTCGCTGAGTTTGTAATCTTCCTGGACACCTCAACTTGGCATGGCAATGCCAATGTCAATCAAATTGAATCACACTTAATTCAGATAAAAAGTCTAATTGACCAACATATAAAAGTCTAATTAACTGTTAACCGTCACAGTCCTACAGATGCTACAGACCAGTAAATGATTTAAAACAAGCAGTAACAAATGCTAAAACAGCAAGTCCAAGATGTTTCTTAATGTTTGTTATTGTTATAATGAATCAAAAACCTCATACAGTCTTTGTTCATCAGTGTATTATAAAATACTGTCATTTCTTTAAATGTCAACAAATTATGACTAAATTGTCAACTTGGAAAGAACACTAACAACAATGTATGAGTGTAAGATATGTAAAAGTACAGTAACACAGAACAAGAGGAGTTATAAGTGTGGATCTTAGTAAAACACTTACAGTGATGCTTTGTCATTAAAATGAAGATACATTTTATTTCTTTTCTTAAAAAAACAAACATTACAAAACAATCTGCAGAGAAAAATGAAACGGACAAAAGAATTTAAAAAGCACACAAAAACTTTCAGAAATGTTTGGACAGCTAGGTTAAAATATTAAGAGATGCCTGGCATAAACGATCGAACAACAGCAGAATGTATGTTCTGTGGACAGAAAGACCATTGAAATGCGACACATCATATCGCCTGGAATTAAAAACAAGCAGCAACAGAAAACTGTCTTACTAGCAAACACACATGAAGTAGCAACAGTAGAATTCCTCTCCAGCACGGTGCAAACGTGCCTCTCTGTCATGTGTTCATCTGATTCAGGGTACAGAGAAGAACAGTACATACAATCCCATGTACTGCAGCGACAGGGAGACCTCAGAGTCACATTTCCTGTACAATGAACTGTGTCACGGGCTGATCTCAGCATGCTCAGACCGCATGAAAGGGTTTATCCTGCAGCCCTCACACCACATGATCTGATGGATGAAGAAACATTATTACAGTGACCAAAGCAAATCAACACTATTCATAAATGACATACTCCAGGTTAGTACAAGTTGTGCTCTGCAGCACCATGCAGCTGTCGCATGCTGTCCATTACTGAAGAAATTCATTTTCATTCCTGCCTTGATTTTTTTTAAACCAAAAAATACTCACTAGAGCCCAGATAGCTTTAAACTGAGAAGACTCTTTTAAAACAGCAACCGCATAATATTACAGTTCAAACTACACAAATCAAGTGTTTATGTTAAAAGTACAACAAAACAAAATGTAATAGTGAACCCTGGCTGAAGTCATAGGGTATCATAGCGAAAGAAATTCTCAAACATGAGCATCTCAGTTCAGCCTCTGAAAACATCAATATTTCTCCATCACTGATCCACAGGTAAAGAAGCTGCAGGAATGACAGAAAACCCTGCAGAGGTGTCACCCCACAGAACCTTTCTGAGGCTCATTAAAACAAAAGTCATTCTTTATGTAAACTGTTGTTTTATGAATAAATGAATTTATTTAACCACTTCAAATTACTCAAAATTACTCAAACCACAGGTTATGTAAACTGTTTGGAAAACCACTAAATTCTATTAAAAAATGAATTCTTATGACAGTCACCTATTAAACTGAATGCAACAATTTAGATGATAAAGGAGCTCCTTCACGAAACACAACAACACTTGTATAAGTTATTCATAAAAACATTCTTGGGTAAATTGTTGCAGTATATTAATAAATGGGTAAAATTTTTCTTCTTGTGATGCCCACTGTTGCATAAACTGTCACAGTGAATTCCAAAAGACTGTGACAATTAACATTAAGAATGATTTTATGAGTAATCCTCAAACATTCATTCTGCTTTTGTTGCGTTAATGAGGCCCAACTGATTTACAATTCATAAAAGCAAAGACATGTTCTACTTCTGTTTCAGTAATGAGGCCCACTGACTGCTCGCAGCACTGCAGAGTGGAAGTCAAGCGTTTTACATGCTATGAAAACCAATACATGACCTTTAGGGCAAAACCAGCAACTCTGTTGAAGAACAGTTGTGTTATCCTGGGCGAGCGCCAACCCTACTGGTTGAGAAAAGGGGTTTTCCTTGAGATTATACACCCATAAATAAACAGACTTTGACACATTGTACTCAAGAATATATATATAAGCTCACAGGATCCAGGAAAATGTCCTTTGTGGTATGGAAATTAAAGGCTAATAAAGGAAAATAGAAACTGTTCAAACCATTGAGCCAGGCAAAAACATCTGGCTCAATGAGGGGGGCAAAACAAAAACAAACCAACCAGAAAAAAGTGTGTAAAGAAAAAGAGAAAATGAGAAGTCGTTGATAACATGACTAATCATCTCCTGATGGAGCTTCATCCTCTGAGCCGTCCTCTTCCTCATCTTCCTCATCATCAGGGGCATCGTCCTTTTTCTTCTGGGAGGGGGAAGACTCTTTCTTCTCCACCTCGTCTTCCTCTTCATCTTCAGGAGGGCTCTCTGGTTCCTCATCATCTTTGGGTGATGATTTCTCCAGCGCTTTAGCTGCACTGGGGCGACCCTTACCCCTGCCTTTCATGGCACTGAGGTTCACTGAGAGACAAACAAACATGTCAGAGGGTTCACAAGACTCATTTGTTTTGAGGTGTTTCGGTCCAGCATTCCAGAAAACTAGTACTTTTCATTAGGCTTCAGTGCAGCATGAGGTCACATTTTACCCGATTAATGAGTCAAACAAGTAAATTCAAACAATTGTTCAACCAAAACGTACATTTCCATCATTATTTCCATGCACACACGTCACACTGTCACAGAGAAGTAATAATAGCAGTTAATAATTGATGTAATTGACAAGGTGTGTGGACTATGACGGCATTATGTTCGTATTCAACAACTATTTTTATCTCTTATAATAAAACTCTTTCACAAGAACATGAAGACTGAACTGTCACTCTTAGGAGAACTTGACCATTAAATGGAGTGTGTTGTGGTTTGTGCTGGAAGCATTTTGTGAGACAATCACTGGAGGAAACACACAAAGACTGAACTGTGTTATCTTGCAGGTGAGATGTTTGCTCTTAGGAGGGCAGTGGATACCTGTGGCCTTGAGTCGGGGTTTAGGAGATTTCTTCTCCTTCTCCACTCTCCTCGCTCCCCTCTGAACCACTTTTTTGCCCTTCTTTCTGGAGTGGCCATAGTCGCTGTCATCATCATCATCCACCATGAAGTCTTCATCGCTGCCTGACTCTTCTGTACCACAAAACATCATAAAGATGAGCTAGACTGAAGCGTGGCTGTGTGCCTGCGGCTCAGAGCACTGCTCTGTGGGTATGAACAGACCCTGAAGTATGGCCAGCCGTGACACTGATGCTTGCCTTAGTCAAAGTAAAAGCAACTCATTTACAGAGAAAACAGCAAACTCACGGTCCATGAACGCCTGTTCTTCATCATCTTTCTCCTCATCCTCACTGCCTCCATCTCCCAGCAGGATCTCTCTCTGTTTGGATGCGGCCTTCGACGCAGCCTGTCTCACCTGTCTCGGCTTCCTGCTCACGTCTCGGTCATCATCACTATCATCTGCTGACCAATTACAGCAGAGAAGCATCAGAACCAACATGATCAACCACTGCTGTAGCACTGCTTATTACTGAGAATTAGCTTTAATGTGAGTCAGACTTAAGCTCAAGGTTTTCTTACCTGCTCCTCGTTTCCTCTTCAGAGACTTCTTGACTGTCTTCTCAAGCTTTCCTTTCTTTCCCTTTTTGTCCTTTTTATTATCATAGTCACTCCCTCCATCTTCATCCTCATCTTCCTCTCCAAGGTCGTTGTCTTCATCGCTACCAAGGTCATCTAGTGAACACAGCTTTACAGATGACACACTGCTCAGGAATCTGTTTTAATCAGATCAAGAGGAAACACTTCGCTTACCTGCTGAATCATTTTTGGATTTGGAGAGTTTGTCGTCTGAATTGTCACTGTAGAAAAACAGAACAGCTCAACAGTCAGTTAATGTCAGAATGATCTGATGAAAAACATCCGTATAGGCAGTCTTCACTTCCTAGTTAAAATGAAGGGATTATATGGGTCAAAGACACAATGAGTCTAGGAAACAGGTCATGAACTGTGAGGGTTCAGAGACGCACAGATGGTGCTTACAAAACCAAAAGAACATGCTCACATTTCTGCAAAAATTAAAGAACAAAGAATTATATTTTGCATCACACAAGTGAAGCCAATTCAGAGAAACTTTCCATTATGACATTATTTTCAGAAGAATGAAAAAGCCCCCAATCATCAATACAGTAAAACTATTACTGTAATACATCACTGAGACTTTTTGGATATAATTACAGTATGGGATTTGATACTATATTTCTTATTTTATGGCAACAAAACAAATCGTTTTCCATCATCAAAAAAACACTAAAGTGCTGTGAAATGTTTTCTTTAAAGCACTGATGTAATATTCACTAAAATGAGTTGGGGCGGGACATCTCATCTGTACTGGTGGAAGTGAGACTGTAAGTTTTGTTATGTACTGAAGAGTTTATAAACTCTTATTAGTTTGTAGATATCCTGAAGATGAACATTTAATCTCAAGACAACAAACTTCAGTTGTGTTCTATTGGGACTGGAAGAAGATACTTGCCTGTCCTCCTGGGTGTTCTTGGTCTTCTTGTGTTTGATCTTCTTTACTGAATCAGAATCTTTTACATATTCTTCATCTAAAGACAGAAACCAGATGAATCAAACCATTAAATACACAGATTAACCAAACACCAATCTGTGAAGGGTCACTGGGAAATATTCTTAAAATGTTTAACTCTGTACATGAATTATACAAACTGTTTATTACCTGCATCATCAGATTCATTAAACTGAGAGTAATTCACCACCTTTCTGTTCCTGTAAGAGAGACAAAATACTGTAACAGCCGTTTCGAAACTGCATGTTTTAAGCACTAAAGGAGCATCAGAGGGCAGTCACATGCCCCGCTTCATTGTGTTTACTTGAATTAATGTTCTTTGTAACAGTTCTGCAATTAGAATTTCAATGAAGGTTTCATGAATATTGCAGCCCTGTTCTGTTGAACCTCTCTGATGAAACATGGCTGAGATGCCTGAAGAAACAAACTGGTGAAAGTGCTTACAAACGACACACTTGAACATCAGTTCATAAAACACAGATCTGTCTGAGGACATCACACAACTGCAAATCAACTACATATCATGTATGATTGTCCATACAGATTCCTGAGAAAAACAATGTTAAACTGTTGTCATTATGAAAGTGTGTATGCAGAGGGTCTCATTTCTGGATTCACTACTCATCCTTCGACTGAAAGCAGTTCTGTGTACACACACTCTTCTCTTATTTCCATAATGAAAGTGAAGAGCTGTTTTAGTTGTTGTGCACTGTACAGTAACCCAAAATCTTTTTTGAACATTGTCCAATCAATTACTCATTCTCTCTACATTACAGTTCCTACACATTACCCCGTTCAAATACCATAGTTATCACATTATTACTGAACTCATAAGACTGCAATATGGATTTTCGAACAGTGTAAAAAAAACTCTGATATTTTAATTAGGTAGAATTACTTTTATTTCTAATCAAATCTATTACAAACATCTCTGTGTAATGCCCCCATATTTACCATGGTAACAAGAGTCATTACTACTGTAAGAACTACTTTTCGCCATTTTAATTTCTGTATAATGACAAGTGGCTAATACCAAGTTATCGTCACTGTACTGTTGTACAATGAAACAATGGTTACCATGGTGAACGTTCATAAGGGCAGCGCGTCAGATGTTAATACACTGTACACCACAGACATTTCTGTAGCCATAAAAATACACATACTGGTCTGTTATTGTCAGTAACCACCCCAATGTCGTGCAAGACCCCCTCCGACCTCAGAGCTTGTTTCCACCCCACAAATTGTGCCATAACGATCACCTTTCGTCATTATTCGTAACAATTTGCGCCGCTGTATTCAATAAATTTGATAGACAATCAGCATTTGTTATGAACTAGAAACTGGAGGTGTGGTCGGTCTCTATTGCCCTGCCCCGCCCCTCCGACATCACGCGCGTCGCGTTAATTTAGCGCTCTTAAAAGACTTCAAAACTCGTTTCCACCCCCCAAAAAATATCCACAAGCTGCTGTTGATTATTATGCAATATATGATTTCTGCATCATCAGCAGATGTGTTATGGAATTTGCGTTTGGAGACATTACAGGGTGCAAAATCATTTGAATGGACCGATAAACACCGCCAGTGTGGGGTTTTATGACCCCCGCCTAAAGCATTTGGCGAGGATGAATGGGAAGCCATATTCTCACGGTCTTAACATGGAAACATGAAGCCTAGAGGTATTCTCCCCATAAATACAACGTGTTACATATGTAGGTGATGCACGAGGCAGATCAGCTAGTGTGTGTAGTGAATGCACATGCAAAATACACGCATAAGAATCGAAGGGCATCGACACAGCCCATCGCCACTTGAAAGTACAACAGCAAGTAAAATGCATGCACGAATGAATGAGCAAATAAAAATGTTTTAAAGCTCATTTGCTCCTATCTAAGCATGCCTGGAACATGCGTGACTCCTGGAAAACCAGTGTACACGCAACGCAGCCATCTAGCAGGGGGAATGTAAACCCACGTACCTCATTGGTCTTGCCATTTTGCAGGAATACTGTAGAGGTTGAATTTGTAAAAGAGCAAAAGGAAAGCAGGGAAATGCAAACAAAATGTGGTCTTTAAAAAGCCAAGGAGGCCTAAAGGTGACGTCGCCAACCCAGCGCCCTTTCCCTGTGGAGAAAGTTAAACGATGCGGAAAAATCCCTGATCTACGAAGACATTTAGTTTAAATTTTACCTTCAGCTACTCAAAATGGTGAATTAAACAAACTGAAACTGCAGCCCTCGCGCAACCAAACCTGGGCACTGGGCGGGCATTTGTGCTTAAACCCCGCCCCGCTTCGCTGTCCTAGTAATGGGAATTGCACGGAGAGGAGCGCTATTGGTCGGTTTGAAAGATGGATTGGTTTGGGATTGGTCATTACGGTTGTACATCAAACTAGTGCGTCCGAAACACTTACCCTCTTCGAGATAGGTTGAACAGCATGGCTCAGAAACAAAAAGAGGCCCAAACGACATGTAACAATGTTCCAGTTTTAGCACAAATAACTTGAAATAGTTCTTTCTTTTGAAAATGAGTTTCTATAAACAGACATACAGTTTATAATAATGAGAGCACAAGAACAGAGGTCTGAGAACGGTAAAAATACTGGTTTTACCAATATTTATATATTGGTTACTTACGCTGCAATGTGACAAAACTTGGTATTGTAATAATATTTTTGAAAACACAACGACATTTTGACAACATTATTTTATAATATTTGTTAAAGTTATTCATACAGTATGTATATTTAATGTTGCACATTTATGTTGTAAAATTATTAACAATAATTACCATAATTATTTTGATAGACAATAAGCTATATGCAATGTGGGTATTTCATAGTTAATCCTTAGAATAAGATAGAAGCTGCTTTGTATTAAAGAGCCAATCAAGCGTTTGAGACTTATGTCATTTCGATGTTTTATTTTTAAGGTCATATGCCGTGACTGTGTGCGTGGTTTGCTTTATTCGTCTGTGGAAAATGTATTTTCGTCTCTTTTTTTACTTCAGCCTTTGGTCGCAGACCCCGAATCCTTTCTGCTCAGCAAAGACATCTCCATGGCAACCAGGTAAGGTTCTCATCCTTTTTTATTTATTTGGCCATTCATTCGTGTTTGCTTCTCCTCAACCTTCTGTAATCTCTCTCTGTAATCTCTTTCTAAAGAGGCGATCTGCTAGTATCAGGGGTCAGTAATATCACAGGGCTTTTGTTTATTTGAAAGCATGCCATCTGTTGCCACAGCAACCACTTACTATTCTGTCTGGAGAGCACATAAAAATCACATCTTAAATTTACATACAGAATGCTGATGCAAGAAGCAGGACTTGCACAACATAAACAACATAAAACAATTACATTATTAATTTTGACTGTATATTTCCTGTACTGTATTCAATGATGAAAATTAAAATGTATTAGTGAACTACAGAACACTTACACAATTTATAAATTTTATTCCTTTAATTCAAATTTCAAATAATTACAAATTAAAATTCTGCATTTTGTTTGCTAAGTCAAACATGTGAATTCGTGCGGAATTCAGAGTTTTTCTCTATTCACTTACTTGCCTGTAGCAGGTAAAGGTGTCGTTTGCAATGTTTCTGAACTTAAAATAAATCTACCACCAAAATAAAAATTCTTATGAGGTCCTCAGTTAGATATTAGTAACCTGTCCATTTTATTACAGCCCAAGAAGAGTTAGTGTAGAACTCTGTGCAGGGGCAACAATGGCACACAAGAGGGCAGTATGACACTGCTGTGACGTGTTGTTTAAAACTTTAAATTCAGCCCCATAAAGCAAATCCATCTCCTGGCAAAACAAACAAACTGACTTTAAATCCACGGCACATCCATCCGAACATCAGGGGTCCAAAGGCTCGGTCAGGCAAGTATCCATGAGGAAGGACTTATCCAGGTGTAAAGGAGAGATCTAAATCATGTTTACATACCCAGACAGAGGCGAGTCTCATTTCACATGGAATAGTTTATTTGTGACATCCAGCCAGTGAGACTGGGTGCTTGAATTTGCAGTGTCTTTTCAGTAGAATAATGGGCAGAGGTAAGACCTGGATTTAAACACATCAGCTGTAGAAGCACCTTGGCTTATCACGTCAGAGCATGTGCTAACCGCCGGTCCAGGCCTCCAACACTGCCAATGGTGAGTTTGTATTATTACATTTAGAAAACAGTATTTAATGACCAGAATGATAGAGATTTGGCAGTGAGCTTAATTTGTCTTTTTCCACTTAGATTGTTATAATTATATGAATTAATTTGTTTCTACTATTTTTGTGAACTAATGTTTTCATTAGTTTTGGGCATGATTTCCTGAAAGAGCAACTAACACAGAACACATGTAAACACACACTCCAGTCGACACTCAGGAAATGTGTCTTTTGTAGCGTTTATTTTAAAACAGGTAAAAGGTTGATGCGTCATGAGATGAGACTTTAATATTAGGAACATCCGGAACATAACTAAAACATTTCTAAAACGTTTCTGCTGACTGGCCATTATCTCTGTGACCCCTTTAAACACCTTTAAATGTCATATTACAATATACATATATATATACAAGTCATTAGTGCACTAAAAGTATCTGTGTGGGGGTCTTTCTGCTAGCTGAATTTGATGTTTGTCCTCAAAGGAAAACCGAGTCGACCCGTCACAATTTCTACATTTTATGAACACATATGGAAAGAGGAAAGAAAAGATCATGATCATTTGATTTGACCACAGCCAAAAGATTCCTCTCACAGCCATCAAGGTAAAACATGCTTTTTGATGACTAACAGACTAAAAGACATTTGTGAGTGAAACCACAGCTATAGCTCAAAGTATAATACACTGCAAATGTGGAAGATTTTATTGAAAATTATAATGTACCCTGAATCAGTGCTTTACAGATGAGTGGTAGTGTTTCTCTGCAAGTATAACAAACTCCAACAAAATAAAAAACAACATTTTGACAACATTATTTGACAGCGCTGCTATGGCTCACTGGACCACTAGTCCTGCTGTTGAAATGCATTAATGAATCTCCTAACATTGTCTTTATTACAGAGAAACATCACAGCTGCTCTCCATAATCACTTTTGATTTTTTTTACTGGAGTTTTTGCCTTTTTTCAAATGAGAGTGTCTTGTCTGTTGCCAAAATGTAACAGCTCTGACAGCTTGTAACATTTGCTCTGCAACTAAAAAACTAAATGTGTGAGTTAGACGGGAACTGAAAGTCGGGTTCGAGATGTACATTCAGTGTTTCTAACAACAGCGTGGGTTCTGTGCAGTAAATGTTCACTTACTGCAGCTTGTTTACGAGCTCACAGACATGGGCAGGGTCCCCAGGTCAAACACACAGCAGATATTGAGTGGCACATTTTTAGACACTTTGAAAAACAGACAGAGATTTTAAGAATGTAGGGTGCACAAAGCAACATTTGTCCAGTCATAGAGACAAGTGTCCAGATTTGGATTCTAGGTGGGAGTGAAGGACATAGACACAGAGAGCAGCGCTTGAACAGTCCTCGAATAAAGGCAGGGAGGGTTGGTCAGTCAGGGAAACTAGTTTCACTCAACAACTCATCCCTGAATTTGAGAGAGAAGACGACAGTCAGAGAAGAACATTAGAGGAACTTCATCACTGCTTCATTTGACACAGATGTTTATGCTTGTTAAATGACATGGAAAGTTAGTAAAACAGAGGTAGAAAAGTGCATAGGCTTATTTTAATAGTACATAATTCAAGTAGTATCAGATCAGGAAAAAGGTAAAAAGATGAGTCTTGAGTCACATGTCATGTTGTCATGCATGAGAGGTGTCTGTGCACAAGAAGCATTTGTTAGTTATAAAGTGTTAAAATCTTTTATTACCATGAACAAAAACCTCTCATTGACCTGACTGTGACACAATTTGGAGATGGGAGACAAATCTGTCAGCCATCATGTCCACCATGTTGTGCTGGTTGCTGTTGTTGGTGTTGTAAGATGCAAAATACATCCCGTGATTTAGTCTAAAACCAGTGTTGGACATTCCTTCAAAAGCGTTTAGATGACTTTTACAGTCTGGGGTTTTAAAAAAGGTTCTCTGGGGTTTTAAAAAAGGTTCTCTGGGGTTTTAAAAAGGTTCTCTGTGGTTCTACAGGAATTTCTTCTGTTCTAGGGGATGGTGAAGGGTTGTAAGTCGTGATCTCAGTGTGGTGTTAATACAACCACAGCTGTCAGGAACACACAGAGCTTCCAGCATGCAACAGTGCAGCCAATCAGGTCAAGCCCTGATTTCTCAAGTACTAGCATACAACTTGCTGAATACTGTGCAGTGTACTTTTAAATAGTATAAACATTTCAAAGAGTTGTGTGGTACATGTCACATGACCTGATCGTGTTTATATCAGTGTGTGGCTTTTATTCTGAAAATAAAAACTTTTTTGGGGGGGGTGGATTATATTGCCTCCAGTTGCAATAAGGGATACAGTATTCCATGCCGTGTGTGTGCGGCACATTTTTAGCAAATCAGGCCATGCAGGTATTCCCTGCATTCAGAAAACTACACTGTACGAAATATATATACTATATACAGCAAAAACAATAGTTATAGTAGTGTGGTAGTATGCTATTTTAAACATATCCATTGTGTGCTACATTAGCTGGTTCTATTTTGTCCGCTTTTGTCTTTATTTACCTAAAAAGTAAAGTAAGTTAAAAGAAGAGCGAAACACAAGCTTGTAAAATCCCCAAATTTGAAAAACTTCTTTTTCTGTAGGCATAGAAAATGTTCTTGTCCATGTAACTGTTGACTAGTTAGTGTTTGGTTTGCTGTGGATAATGGCATCAGCTGAAGTGTACTCATGGTGGGATGAGCTCTCTGTCTCTATCTCCAGGCCTGCTGTGCTGTTAATGTTTACACGTACTCTCTGGCTGTGGAGGGTTGAGATTGCCTGTAAAACTGTCCTGTTCTGTCCTCTTTAACACAGGAGCAGCAGAGAAACGACCCACCCAGCATCATCAAGATGGCCGCCGCCCACCCTACAAAGAGGGCGGGGCCAAACTCATACCTGAAAGAAGAAATGTCACACCTGCATTTTACTATTTTTAGGAAACAATGGTAAATTTATTATGTGATTTCTTACTTGTTTTTTAGGTTAAATATGACCCTGACATGTAATTTAATTCACCCAAATATCACACTGATGTTAAGGAAGAGACTCTCATCATATTGTATCATATTGATTGATTGATTTATCGATTCATTATTTTTGCAGGCATTTTGTTATATTTAGCAGCGGGCCACTAGCCTGTTGTTCACCAGTGAAATCTGATTGGCTTTAAGAAAATAAAGGAGGGTGATGTTGGTGTCTTATTTCTGATGAAATGTTTGTCGTTTCTGTCACAGAGTCATTTTTTACATGTCTTACCTGGCATTGATTGGTGTGTTCGGGTCGAAGAAATGGTGGGATACCCGTGTGGCGTACCAGGACACAGACACCAGTGTGCACACACCTGGACGTCATACAGACCACAAGATCAACACTGTTACTGAAAATATAACTGAAATAACCACTTCCTGTTTATAGCTGTATGTTTAAAAGGGTTGGAAATGATTCAGATGTTGATGTGATTTTTAACTGGGTGACAGTAATGTAGATAAATTGGATGGATTCTTCTCTACAGGCTAAACATGAATGGTGACTGGTAAGATCATTTCTGCTTCTGGTTTGGAGTCTCACCTGAGAGCATGAAGAGGGTTCCACCAGAGATGGCGATCTGGCTCTTGGTGGATGGGTTGTTGTCGCCCACCTTTGTGCATTTCATTCCTACCACACTTACAATGATAGCGATGAATCCCATTAGCACAGAGATCACCATCAGCGCTCGACATGTCTGAATATGAACTGAGAACAACACAAATGACAGTGCTGAGTTTACGGTTTAGTTATTTGTTTATTTTGTTGTGAAATGTCACCTGCACATGTTTTGATGTGCTACATCCTCAAACCTTTAGTAAAACTTTTTCACCCCTCTGCATTGCTCTGCTACATCACAATTCCACTGATAACCAACAGTTCAGTTCATAGTGATGTAGGGGTGATATTTTCCTACGGGTTACTGTGAAGAAGAGATTTCAGTGTCACTGTCTCTGCTTTTGTGTGACACGCTAACATGTTAGCTGTAACGTGCTAGTTCCAGAACAGAACTAGCTAACAGAAGCATAGTAGCTTGCATTCAGAAGCACACAACAGAGACATAATGACACCCATCAACTTTCTGAACCGTTCATACACTCATGGCCACCTCCTCAGAAGGTTCAGCTCGGCCATTTTTATTTGGGAATTACGGAATAACATTTGTACCCCGAATTTTCTGCTACTTCTCAAAGCCTTCAGTACAATCCACAGTGGTTCAACCACAGCTTTAAATCTGTTGCATCAAACATGTATCAAAGCCATAAAATAAGTTTAAGAGCATATCAAAGAAGACAAGATTTTCTGAAGACGTTTGATGTTTGATATGTGTGAAAAGGTCGTCTTTGAAGGGTTTTATGACTTTGTATGAGAGGTGTTATTTTCATGTCTTTTATTCTTGTTTGACTTCACGTTTTTCCAGAGTGGTCCCCAGGTCATGACTGAATAATGGCAGTTAGACTCAGGGTCCTGTCACAGTTCTTTGCCCAGAGGCAGAGTTGGCAGTGCCTGGCACAGAGTGCTGGAGGACCAGTGTTCAAGTGAAGCTGCATGTGAGGCTCAGACATTGTGTATTGTTTGTGCACTTGTGGGATGTTTTGCATGTCATTCAGAACATCTCCCCATGCGTTCATTCCTCATGTAAGTTATTTTTGACATCATCATCATTTTTTACACCCTCAGTGATTTTTTTAAAGAATTCTTTTTGTTAATATTTGTCTGTTAATATTTTCTATTGTCATCCATTAATATTTTACATTATTATTCCATTTTACACAATAAAAAATGTTTTTAAATGTTTAAAATGTTTGTATTTTCTATTTCAGATTTATCTGCACAGGTTATGGGCAATTTAAAGACGCATTTAAGGAGCAATATTTTTAGTGGATTTACTGTGTGTACACAGTTGTTTTATTATACATTTTAAGCATATGTTAAAATATGTTAAATTTTATACAAACAAATTTTATCAAGGCATTTTTTTGTCTTAATTGGTTTGTGTTTATGAATGTAGGTTGTGGGTTTAGGCATTTGGGGTAGGGATTCTCGGGGAACACAAAATGATAAAATATGTAACTTGAATGCACTGTAAGTGGCTTTGGATAAAAGCGTCTGCCAAATGTGTAAATGTAAATGCATTTTTACCAATACAGGCCAGTTATTCAACAAAAGAGAGCAGAACCATTGCAATAGTAGCAAACAATGCAGGCTTGTGGGATGCTGTCTGTACATACAGGAGCTGAAACATTGCAGTCACTATCCCAGCAGATGACCTAAGACTGAGGGGTGGAATAGAAGATGGTGCTGTCACCCTTTGTAGGCTGAAGGTTACAGATTCCACCATGTGCAGTGCAGTTCGCTCACAGCTGCCTTTGTGTAAGAGCCCTGAACACCCTAAGAAACAGATTACTGTAAGAAATCTAAATGATATTCCAGAAAAGCTCACAGTCATTAAGTGTGAGGGGGCCAGCGGTTGCCAGAGATCTTTGGAAGTGTATTCTCTGCATGAATCTGTAATAGATCTTATAGTGGAGGGGGCAGCTTCTGTAGCACTCAGCTGTTCTTCATGAGTCACTTTAGTAACTCATGAGACACATGGGAGTAAATGTGTGTACACCAAAGGGTCATTGGGTTAGTTAGACGCTTTGTTAAAAACCTTTTTGATGTCACAGTGTAGCGTCCTCAGTTCAGTCTGGCCTGTGAGTTTAAAGCCACAGTGAATGATTGTATGTATAGATTAAAATATGTGATCAAATATTGAATCCTGTGGCATGTAAAACTGGTTTGGTTTGTACTGAGATCTTTTTGTACATATACAGTAAGTTTATTTCAGCCATTGCAGATATGAGCTGATGATGCTTCTTTCATCTCGCTGTGTGTTTCGTGATGATGTGCATTCTGAACATTTCTCTGGTGTTTGTCTGAACACTGGCCTTCTATTCTCAACACAACTGCCATTCATCACCTCAACACAATACACTTATTATAGATGATGCAGAAAACTCTTAACTACACATCTGTATTACATTTTCGGTTGGCACTGCTTTTATGAAAACTTCCTATTGCTTTTTAAGCATATTTTTGTTTTGGCTTGCAGTGTTGTGATTTTTGACCACAAATCACCAACAGATGTGAAGAAAAAATTTCAATTAAACTAAACACACAATCATCGGTCACCATTCATAATTTTAAGAAAATTGTCTTTTACTGGTTTATTCCAGTAAGCAGCAGTAGAAATACAGCAGAAATGGCTGCCTGTGATTAGACAGAACAAGTCACCACAAAGATGACAGTGACGGTGGTGCTTAATGTTGATGAATGACTGTAAAAGCTCCACAGGTTACTGTCACACAACACTTTTGTTACAATATGTCAAAACTCTCATATTGTAATTTGATAGATTAAGCCATCTGATTAAATCCATATGTAAACAGAGCTCACAGCAGCTCACGGCAGCTCACAGAGCTCAGGGCAGCTCACAAAGCTCACGGCAGCTCACAGAGCTCACGGCAGCTCACAGAGCTCAGGGCAGCTCACAGAGCTCACGGCAGCTCACAGAGCTCAGGGCAGCTCACGGCAGCTCACAGAGCTCAGGGCAGCTCACGGCAGCTCACAGAGCTCAGGGCAGCTCACGGCAGCTCACAGAGCTCACGGCAGCTCACGGCAGCTCACAGAGCTGATTTTGTTTTTATTTCTTCTTGCCAAAGAATCTTGATGTAATTATTTTTCTAAGCTGTTTTTAATTTCCGTCAGACTCTAGAAGCTTTAAAGTGTTTAAAATTAAACATTAATATCATGAGCCCCGTTCCCCAAAATCTGGCTATTAATTATCCTGTGAACCCCGCAAGCATTACAGGAACATTGTTGAGTTGTTTGTTGAACTTTTGTTGTCTGGTACTCACCATCCAGGGAAAGCAAGGAGTCAAAAAGCTTGCACTGCACCTGGCCTGTACTCTGAGAGGCACAGGACATCCAGAGACCCTCGTACAGCCCTACAGCCATGATGATGGCGTCCCCTGCATATGAGGACTGCTTCCATTGGGGCAGCACTGTGGTGGAGATGATACCAATCCATCCACCTAAAGCAAGAAAGTAGCCAAGGAGCTGTAACCCAGAGTTGGCCATAACTGTCCTTCAAACTGTCCTTCAAATGTTTGCTTCAGTGTGAGATAAATGAAAGTTCTCAAATCAGGATGCCAGTCGTGCTTCTTCAGAACCGCCAGTTGCAATTCTGTCAAGAACAAAAGAAATAGTTTTCTTTCAGAATGACAATAACATGTAGAAATAAACCGTCACTCAAGACAGTTGCTGTGTCCTTTTACTGCTCACAGCCACTCCAGGAGCTTTCAGCTGCAGACTTCCAGTGACATCCCTTCATCCTAAACATCAAGCAGCTCTTGTTGGTTTTGCAAGATTTGTGGAAAGTAATGATGGTTCTTCAGTGTCCTCTCTGAAGGTTTCCAGTCAAGATGCTCCTGCAGGCTGTGGATGGAGAGCGGGGGGATGTTAGGATAAGACTGAAGGCTGCTTTACAGAGTCTGTTGTGTGTGAAGGCAGAGCAAGAAAGGGTGAAAAAGAAGGAGAGTATGCACAACAAAACACGGTGACATTGAATGCAGTGGAGGGCGGAGTTTCAGGCCTGTGATTACTTTCTGATTGGGCCTTCATCTCAGAGAGACACCAACTGAAAACAGCGCAGGAGGGACTAATTAAGTCCAGTTGTCACCACTAGATTTCACCTGGAAAATAAGGACATGTATACACCACAAAACCCTAATTCCTGAAAAATCTGTGTCTAAAAAACTTGTGAAAAACTTGTCTTGTGGAGTGAATGAAAAACACACACAGTGTGTCAGCAGTGTCACATGCTGTTGGGTAACATTGTTTTTTATTTGCATGTGTTTTTTAGCTCGACCCTTTTGCAGATACAGGATTGCTCTGGAAGCAGCAGAGAGGACCATAAATCAGTGTTTAAACTGTGCTGCTCTGAAATGAAGTGTCACCCTCACACTAAAACTTTTGCTTCTACTGGAAATTTAGGGGTTGGTTAGTGACAGCTTGAAGGATCTCCATGGGAACGTGATCAGTTTAATGCCTGAGTAAAGGAAACACACAGCAGGTCTTACTGCTTGGAATGAAGGCGCCCTTTGGGTCAGGTCCCAGAGTAGAACCAGCCTCTACTAGTAGTCTGTTAAACTAAACTTTAATTTATGCAAATGAAACTAGATAACAAGGTCCTTTAATCTAAAGTGCATTTAAGCTGTACATTTTATCAGCATGTATTAGGGTTTAGGGTCTCTTCTCTGGGAGTTAAACTTATGACCTTGTTGCTAGCACAATGCTGTGGCAGGTGAGCCCCAATGCTGATTCTGTAATTGTTTTCCATTCTTGTCACTGTCTCCTCCTTTCTTTATTGTACTCATACAGTGAAGGGAAAGCTCTTCTTCTCACTCACACAGATCTTTTCATCCCCCTTCAATAATGTACATTTGGAGGGTTTGTGTTGTGTGCACTTCCTGGTACATCAGAGTACAATCAACGCTAGCAACCTCTAGAAAGGAGCTAGCACAACAGAAGGTTCTCTTCGTTAGAGGAGGTACCAGTATTTAACTAAGCAGCACCTTTTTAATACAGTAAACAGATATCACTCAATGGAACCTGTTGACTCTGTGTGAGGAAAAGGGGACGACTGCCCTTACAAATGTTAAATAAAGAAGACAATAGCTTTGGTGAGGACAAAACACAATGTGTTACTTATTGGTCAGTGCAGAGCACTGATTACTTCTGCAAGGACACAGATATTCTGTATTGTATGCAACCACAGTATTAATGCTTTTCTTTCCTGCCTGAACAATAGTGAGTTACATACAGCACAGTCCCTGAGGAAAACAATGTGTGCTGTGTCTCCCAGCATTAAGCAGAGTTTGTACATCATGGCAGGCAGCCCCACACAAAGATGCCACACAGCGATGACACACCCTGAGAGAAGATCCGTCAACGCCTCTGGGCCACTCTGAAACCTTTCACAATGCAAACAAACTTCATTTAACACTTCCAAAACTGCCTCAAGTGATGCACACACGGTTTGAACTGAGCAATGATACTGACTGACCCTAAGTCCCCGCAGTCTCTGTCCTCACACACAGAGTCAGATATAAACACAGAGTGTTTCTAAAGCCATGAATTATTTTGCATTCATTTTACATCTCATCACCTCAAACAGAAGACATATGTGTGCTAACAGTAAAGATCTGCGTCAAGCATCAGAACACAACGAAATATTTCTGATGTGAAGCCGTGACCATGTGTGAGTTCTGCTAATCGCTCATCAGCACTTTCAGAACAACGTGCTGTTACACAGGACTGTAGTGACCAACCAGAACATTGTGTGTAAGATTCTTTTGAGAAAGATGGAATTAAGATGAAATTACTGGTTTGCCATTGAGTTCCTGCAACAAATCAAAATAGGATATTGCTAACTGTTAGTGACTAGCTTGAAAAAGCTAAGCATGCAAAATATGAAAGTGCACAGTCTGTCATATCTATTATACTTACCAGCTCTGCCTGTGAACTGTAAGTATAAGATCATATTTGTCTTTGAAGACATAATTTATTTTAATCTTCTATAATAGACTTCTATTGACTTCTATAATAATTCATAATATATATATATTTAAGATACTAATTTTGGTGTTTTAATATACAGCTAATGCAAGTTTAAGTTAGTAACTGTTTTAAACACGGTAGCAGTTTATAGTAGTCTTTGCTGGTTTAGGTGGTTGGTCAACAAACCAGCTATAATATTATAAGATGTAACATGATAGCTGGTCTCTTCAATGAATACCTGACACAATAACCCTTTCTCTCTACCAACAGGTATCGCCTGTATAAAGCATTGAAATGTTGTAATCTGGTGACTGTAACTGTGTACAGCTGATGTATCGCCTCCTGATGATTTATTGCTTCATTGTTTTCCTCACCTTGTGAGATGTTTTTAGATAAGTGTCCACTAAATGTAAAATGTACTTGATAGAGCCTTGGACTAATATGGGCTACTAGCTCCCAGCTGGTAGACTACATAACTTAAGCTGGTTAATTGCATAACTGACTTTGCTGGATTTACCAATATGCACAAACATTAGGAACACAACAATATGTTTTCTTCTACAGAAGATTTTATCTTATAGTAATATACTGGCATTTGAACATTTAGACCTTTTGTTTCTGGAACACCATCGGTCATGTTAGTACAGAATAAGTTTTTTAATGCTCAAGGGAAAAGTGCTGTTGTTTTTAATATATATAACTATATGCCTGCAGTCTAACAGGTCTTCAGAACAACACTGTGGGAGTCATTGTCCCTTCTGCCCACTTCTCACAAAAGAAATCGTATCGTCCTCAAAATCATGTGTCTCAAACTGCCAAAATCATGTAGTAAACATTTTTAATATTTTACAAATCTTGGATCATGTTTATTGACGTAAATTACTTAATGTAATCCCATCAAATGGTATCTTTTACATTTATGGATATTTTAAATTATAAAAAATCTTATAAAAAACTTATATCAAAATCTTATATTAGAATAGTTTTTTAATGTGCTTGCTAAGCGCATAAAACTTTTATTTTGACACGGTGTTGTGACCTTGTTTCTGATTAACACTTTACTGCCGTCGGGTGGTGGTTTAAATAGTTAAAGTAGGTCAAAAATAAACCTGCATTAACAAATAAAATAAATAAAACTGCCTGCGTTACAGTGCACGAAACACTGGTTTATAATGAAATGCTCTGCGTCTTATTTTGAAAGTGTGTGTGTGGGGTAAATTAATATTTAATATAATATTAGTTTAATATAAAACTAATATTATATTAAATAATATTAATTAATATTAATATTATTTAATATTAATTATATT